>JAJAGP010000324.1:374828-481538 GCA_025084515.1 Ancistrus triradiatus
ATATATGTGTGTGTGTGTGTGTGTATGTATATATATATGTATGTATATATATATATATATATAATATAAACAACATTTATTACCACATAGCGTCTTGTATCTGAAATAAGATGAGGAAAATGTGTAAATACACAATGTTAACACAAAAAATAAACGATGTTAGATTACTGCAACATGGTAGCAGCATTCCTTGTGTTTTTAATCCCAGTTCCAGTGAAGAGCAGTAAGATGTAATGCTGGAAACTGTTTTCTTCTTCTCATAAATGGCCCCGTCCTCACTGAATCTCAGCATTGAGCGTCTCTGTCACTCGGTAGTTCCAGCTTATGTGTTGCAAGTTGTAATGCAGTGCAGGAAAGCGAAGTCTGAATTTTCTCCACAATTTTTACATACTGACCTCGTCAGTACTGGCATCAGCCGATGCTCATTATCTCAAAATGGCTTTAATCGGACATAATTGTGTCTTGCTTGCAACTGCAAGTTATTTAGTCTCTGCTTATTAGTGTTTATTAAAATCTGATAAATCTGACATGGGGCAAATTGAAAGTGAATAATTCACACATTTGATGCTTTGTGTAATTTTCTAACCTCCCTGTGTATTTCTGTTTGCAGCTATTTATACAAGAATGAAATCCAGGCGATAGACCGACAAGCATTTAAAGGCCTTGTCTCTCTAGAACAACTGTAAGTGATGTTTTCTTTACATTCCTATGCATTTACATGCAATACAAAAAAGAACGCATGAGATAACCATATGCTGATCACACAGTCTGTTCGTCTATGCCAGACTATTAAATTGTAATGTTTGGTTAATATGATTTACTATCTATCATACTTTTTTATGGACAGCATATGGAGTTGTACTTCTAAGCCATGACTTTATGTTGTGATGTGAAACTTATTGCAGAAATACAGGGAGCATGCGTGCATCTGACACGTGGCATGTCAGAAGCTCTTCTTGCCTTACCCTCTGTTTATACTTTTTGTGATTATATGAACTACAGGGAACAAAAAAAAAGTGTTACTTTCAGACTGGGCTGATGAGCAAATGGCAAACAAACGGAGCTTAGGGGGCACAGACTCGAACTCAATCCTTTGAAATCCTGTGTACAGCATTTAACTTTCACCTCCCGTCACTGCTTCCCTTCACTTCAGTGCCTTTCTGTGCACACATTTTGGCCCATCCCAAAATGAACCCATTCTTGTACTGTTCAGTAAGGTTGCTATTTACCACCGTACATGTTGCTTCACCCCAACTACTCCAAACAAGGGACTTAAAAAGCAGAGGGTGTATTGACGGGTGAGAGTAGTGCACAGGGCTGAGTCGGGCATGTGTGAGGGAGTGAGGAAGATCACTTTAGAAACCACTTTAATGGTAACAGCAATTACAAAACCATTTAAATTGCTGTTTCCATCACTGTCGAGTACAGATGTGTTCAGTTTGAGCAGCAGGAGAGTAGTACTTAATAGTGAGAGGGCCAACTGTGTGGAATCGTGATCATTTTCCAGACATTAGGCAAGCAGTCTGTAATCAATCACTGCTCGTGTTGTCATGTGGATTTTAATTACATGTCATTCCAAAAGCATAATGAAAAAACAAACCTCACAGCTCCGGAGATCTGGGTTTGAGTCCCAGCCCAACAACTGAGTAGAGTTCGCATGTTTCTTTGCTTCTGCATAGATTTCCTCCAGGTACTTCAATTTCCTCCCAATTTCTATTGACATGCCTTGGGTCGATTGCTGTCTCTAAATTATATCTGTCTGAGAGCAAGTGCGTGAGCGAAAAAATGATCTCTCGATATTTTCTGAGATGTTATCAGAAACGATAATTAGACAGTACTTTGTAGTATATCTTCAGTCTAAATTATTCAAAAGTTGTTGGAACCCATCTCTCTCAACTGCCTGAATCGGCACCATGTCTTTTGTGATGTCATTGGTGATGGCATTTGTCTTGCCATCTCTTGCTTTTCTTGCTGTAAAGCACTGTTTTTCGCAAAATGATTCCGCTCAGGTTTGCTGAGTGTGTTTTTGTGCTGGTAGCTTGCCAGGTTTAAGCCTGCTGTGGACAGCTGACTAACAAAGTTTGTCAGAATCTTCATAATTTGCACCAGTTAGTTCACAGATGCTGAAATAAGGGAGTTGTTGGGCTGTCCTTAACGCCAGTTTGCAGATTTTGAGCGACATCCTTCTTTTCAAAGCCAAACGGCCTTCGTCTGAGTGAGAATTAAATCTGAGGGTATGGGCTGTGAGGCTGGTGGTGTCTGTATTTTGTGTCCTGGCGCAGTTGTTCACTCATTTTTAACTTCTGTCGTGCGCTGTTGGGCAGAACGCTTAGCATTTATATAGAATTTGGGTAGAACTCTTAAGGCATTTATGATTGTTTTTTGTTTTTTTCCCCCCAACGAGTGAGACGTACTACGTACTCTGTCAGCTCACACATTGTTAAAACAACAGGTTATGGCATCATCATAGACAATACAGTGGTGCTTAAGTTTGTGAACCCTTTAGAATTTTCTAGATTTCTGCGTAAATATGACCTAAAACATCAGACTTTCACACAAGTCCTAAAAGTAGACAAGGAGAACCCAGTTAAATAAATGAGACAAAATATTATACTTGGTCATTTATTTATTGAGGAAAATGATCCAATATTACATAGTAGCGAGTGGCAAAAGTATGTAAACCTCTAGGATTAGCAGTTCATTTGAAGGTGAAATTAGTCAGGCGTTGCCAATCAATGGGATGACAATTAGGTGTGAGGGGGCAATCAAAGTTTGCTCTTCAGATGGCAGGAACAAAGGAGATTTCTGAGGACCTCAGAGTTATTGATGCTCCTCAGGCTGGAAAAGGTTACAAAACCATCTCTAAAGAGTTTGAACTCCACCAATCCACAGTCAGACAGATTGTGTACAAATGGAGGAAATTCAAGACCATTGTTACCCTCCCCAGGAGTGGGCGACCAACAAAGATCACTCCAAGAGCAAGACGTAATAGTTGGCGAGGTCACAAAGGACCCCAGGGTAACTTCTAACCAACTGAAGGCCTCTCTCACATTGGCTAATGTTAATGTTCATGAGTCCACCATCAGAAGAACACTGAACAACAATGGTGTGCATGGCAGAGTTACAAGGAGAAAGCCACTGCTCTCGAAAAAGAACATTGCTGCTCGTCTGCAGTTTGCTAAAGATCACGTGGACAAGCCAGAAGGATATTGGAAAAATGTTTTGTGGACAGATGAGACCAAAATAGAACTTTTTGATTCAAAAGAAAGGCGTTACGTTAGGACTTGTGTGAAAATCTGGTGATGTTTTAGGTCGTATTTATGCAGAAATATAGAAAATTCTAAAGGGGTCACAAAGTTTCAAGCACCACTGTATGTATCACACACCTCTAGTGTTACACGATTGGCACATTGTCTAGGATGGGGTTCCCACCTTGCAACTTGTGCTGCTGCAGCCCTGAGCTGGATTAAGTGGATATAAAAATGAATGAATGAACCAGATTTGGTCAAGCTTTTCCTTCATGCATTTTTACAGCACCTTACATGGCATTCTATGTAGGACAGAATTAGTGAATCAGCAATAAGTAAGGGAGTGAATTCTGATACAGCTATCTGTATGTTTATACTGTATCTCTAACTGGCTGTTTTGCGCCGGCTCCACATTACTCACCGCATGCACATGCTTACTCAACATGGCAACCAATCTGCACACACCGGTTAAGGGGCTACAGTGTGAACAGTCAGATTCTCTTTTGTTTCCTCTGTCCACACTTCCGATTTGCCCTTTTCTAAACGTAGACAGTTAAATGTTCACTTTCTGACAGTTTCAGAAATCTCAGGGTTAGCACATAAAACAGTTTATATTCCTCTCAACTTTTCTGGTTAATTAGAAAAATAGTAGTAGCTCAGAAGATGAAAATCTGTGGCAAAGCAAAATCTATTCACCTTCTAAAATGTTTCCAAAATATGAGCAAAAGCTGTTAACTTCATTCTAAGAAGTTACTGAATGAACAGGATTTATGCTGTCTCTCTTCTTTCCTGCAGATATCTCCATTTCAACAACATCGAAACTTTAGAACCCGAGTCCTTCATTCACTTGCCCAAACTGGAACGACTGTAAGTCCCTCTAGAATTTCGTCTCTCTGACCAGTTTCCTGGAGCATTCATTTATCCTGGCAGCTTTTAACATATTAATGAGCCTCAGTAATAAAGATCAAAGCTCGTATGTGGATGTATGACTCTGTAAGCTCTTTAGATTAATTACCATAGTGTTTATGTTGGAATGGGAACGCCCTGGCCTTAATGGTGCACTCAGAAGCGCTTTAGACTTCCTCAGTGTTTCACTGGAGTGGCTTAATGTTTTCTGGAGCTACAGTTGGACTGCTCTTATTTATTCCATGGATCATTTGTTCCCTGTTATTGGTCTTTCAGTAGGTTGTTCATCAGTCCTGCTTCACAAAAGCAATCTTATAAAATCTCCATTCACATGCACCTCAGATTGAATCTGAACCAGATTTGTGCTCATTTGCAGGTATGCACCTTTTAATGACTGAATTACCTTCTGTGAAGCAGGGCATTGACCGAAATGGATGTTGTCTGGACATTACCCTTGGTCACACGGTCTTTTTATGCTACTGTATTGTAAATAAAAAGTGTATTTTCACAAGAAAACTGCATAGGTAGATGGGTCAGTATTATTAACAACACGGAAGATCAGCCAGATGAAACAGTGGTTCAACAAGTGAATGTGAACCAGTTAATATAGTTATAGATCAGAGAGACTATACAGGTAGTGCGGGGCACAAGAGAGGAGTACTACTTGCGAAAGGACAGGAACATGCACTTATGAACACCTGATTTACAGCTTGGTAAAGAAATAGTAGAAAGTCTTCCACACAGACACGAGGAACTTACACAAAAAAGTCTCTAAACACATCAACCAAGTTAGAACAGTGTCTAGTCCAAACGAGAACCAACAAGCTCAACCAGTAAGACAGTGAGCCTTTGAGAAAATGACGAAGTTTTGCTGATCTTAAACTCTCAACTCCCACCACTGCTTGTGAATCCGTAGTGTTAATTGGCTTGTGTGACCGGCTGAGCATAACAAGCATTATGCACTGCATTAGAGTGTAACAAAGCAATAACAATACACTGGCAGTACATAAATAGGCATTAAACTGTTCAGTACTGAAGAGTGTAACATCATGCGTTGTGCAGTGATGTACAGTGTCTTTGCCATTTTTACATTTACAGCATTTAGCAGACGCCCTTATCCAGAGCAACTTACAATTGATACAGTCTTACAATCCAAGCAATTGTTGGTTAAGGGTCTTGCTCAAGGACCCAACAGTGGCAGCTTGGCAGAGGTGGGATTTGAACCCTGGACTTTTTGGTCCAGAGTCCAGTACCTTAACCTCTAGGCTACCACAGTCCCACAGTTTTAAGTCTGTTTAATAATAAGGTAACAAGTCATTGCAGAGTGTACCAAGCATAGATATGAAAGCTGTGGACAGTACTGGTGCTGTGGTGACTGTGGGACTGTGGTAGCCTAGCGGGTAGGGTAATGGACTATGGACCAGTAGGTCCAGGGTTCAAATCCCACCTCTGTCAAGCTACCACTGTTGGGTCCTTGAGTAATTGTAATTGCTAAATTCTGTAAATGTAAATGGTGAAGGTGCTGGACTATTGAGAAGAAGGTTGATTCTCAGCTCTTCCAAAAGCTGCCAGTGTTGGGCCATTGAGCAGAACTCTTAACCCTAGGTTGCTTTTATTGATACTTGTAAAGAGTCTGCTAATGCTAATAAGTGTGTCTGCTAATGCTGTAACTGTAAATGTTGGCATTAGAGATGCCACTAAAAGGGGAAAGACAAAAAATGAAAAATAAACTGGCCTAAAATAAATTTAAGGTCAAAGCGGAGATGAGCAATGTTAACGGGCAGTGGTGGACAGAAACACAAAGTACTAAGTAGATTTACACTAGTACAGTATGTACTTGAGTACTATTTTATTTAAGTAACATTATTTAAGTAGTACAGTATTTTAGTAACATTAAAAAAGCAAGTATCTCTACTTGAGTATTTCTGTTATTTAATACTTTCTTCTTTCACTCCACTGCATTTCAGTGTACAAATGTGTACTTTCAAATCCATTACATCTATGAAACATCTGTCATTACTTATTATTTTTGAGTGGAAAAAGTCTAATGGAGGACATAGAAAATTGAAACACTATTTGAAGACAGTAAAGCCATGACAGTTGGAGACACCACTTACATATTTGGCAAGTACAAATGGCAAACAGAAAAGAATATCTGTTTTTTAATAGAAGTAGTATTTCAAAGGAAACTAAACTGCAGATATTCTGCATTACTGGGATGGAAACAGCTACAACCAACTCCACCTCCACCGATGCCACATTGTAAGCGTTTGTTTATTCAGCACCTCCAACAGGAGGGAGGCTAAAGTTAGAAGGTTTCCTGGTAACTGGCAGTGGGATTCTTGACTATAAGGGAAAGATACCCAATGCATACCATATTACACATGATCTTCACAGCCAAAGCCCAGGCGATCTCCATGGCCCTAACTGCAATAGAAGCAAACCGAATAAGGAAATCAATAATGTGCATAGACTGAAAATCCTGCCTGCACACACTGAAGACCTTGAACCAAGACCACCCAATAATATATAACATCCTAGAGCAAACGAACTAGAGAGAAGTACGACATGATGTTCTTATGTTGGATTCCAGGACATTGTGGCCTCTCAGGAAATGAAAATGCAGCTAGATTTACCAGAAGTAACCCAAAAACCCAGCAGTCAGAACTGACCTCCTTACAGCAGATATGAGTGATTCTACAATTAGGGGAACTTTACATCCACTGGTTATAACATTAATACATTGATGCTTTGCTTTATCCCCAACGCAAACTTTAAACCTTCTCTGCTCTAGTAAAATGATGAAAGGTAATCAATTCATAAAAAAAAATCACAATATATGATTTTATAAGACTGACAGAAATCTAATACAAAAACCTTTCCAAAACATTTCCTTTCCTCACACATATTAAGCTAAGGGCACTCGTACAATAAACTTTAAAACAAGAAAAGTTTAATGTAAGAGCTTGCTGCCATGAAAATGATTATGGTGTAGATAGACATGGCGTTAGTCCTCATGGCATGGGTTCAACAAGGTGCTGGAAAAATTCCTCAGAGATGTCCATATTGCCATGCCATATTCCACCACATCCCAATGTGCTCTGTTGGATTAGGATCTGGTGACTGTGGAGGCCATTTGAGTCTAGTGAACTCGCTGTTATCTTCAAGAAACCAGTTTGAGCTGATTTGAGCTTTGTGACATGGCGCATTATCCAAAAATATTTAGTACAGTACTGAGCTGTATAATACTGTACTTCTTATTTTTGTATCTCTTTTTAAAACTAGATCCATGTACTGAAAACAAAAAAGAAAGTAGAATGATACCACGTTTCTTTTTGCCTTTCAAGACTGCGATTCTCGTTTCTGACAGGTGTTGCAAGGGTTCTCTCGTACTACTTTTCTGGCGGGAATTAGTTGTATATGAGAGATTTATTGCTCTATTATAATACTTACGACGTCGGCTCTTAAAGTGAACGGACATTGATTGGATGGACATTAAACGGTGCATACCTAGGGGTGGGCAATAATGCTAAAAACATTATATCACGATAATTACTCAGTTAAGGTACTATGGACAAGGAGGTCCAGGGTTCAAATCCCACCTCTGCCAAGTTGCCACTGATGGGTCCTTGAGCAAGGCCTTTAACCCACAATTGCTTGGATTATAAGACTGTCCGGGACTGTGGTGGCTTGGCGGTTAGGGTACTGGATTATGAACCAGAGGGTCCAGGGTTCAAATCCCACCTCTGCCAAGCCACTGTTGGGTCCTTGAGCAAGGCCCTTAACCCACAATTGCTTGGATTATAAGACTGTATAACTTGTAAGTAGCTCTGGATAAGAGCGTCTGCTAAATGCTGTAAATGTAAATGTAATTAATGACATTTTCATGACATTTTCATTTTCATTCCCAATATTTATCAGGATGCATGTGATTGCAGATAAAATGCATCAGTAATGACAGACTCTTAAAAACTATTATTCAAATATTATCCCATAAAGTAATTTTTAAACAGGACTAATTATACACTTTATAATGAAACATGCAGCTGGTAAGTATTCTTTAAGCACCGACGATATTCTCGACATGCTCAGAAAAACATATCTATCACGATAACACAATGTATCACAATTCGATAAAATATCGTCATATTGCCCTCCACTATCCATACCTGTATCTGCACTTTTACTTAACGCATAGGACTTCAGTACTTCATCCATCACCGCTACTGCGTTACTACTACTGCATGTACTTGTGTCTATGGTTTCATCTGAGCACTAGGTACTGTAGTATGCAAACACATGACTGACTGACTTGTCCTACAGTGAAACAAGGCAGGGATGGAGTGGATCTACTAAAGAATGGAAATAACTGACTTGAAGGATCCTTTCCTTTCTCTTCCCGCCCCTTTCCTCTTCTGGTTCATGCCAGATGTTTGGTAGCTGATCTGATTGTTTTGTTCCATCTCTGTTTATGGGCAATGCGCTGGACTCTAACCACGCTTGTCCTCCAGTTACTCAGAGAACAGGATGGGAAAGGCACCTGGTCTAACACAATGAGAGACAGCCGATAGAGATCCCAGGTGCAGAAAGGCCTTCCAAACCCTCAGCAGATAGTCGTCTGCTTTCTGGAACATTTTGATTAAACTCTTAATGTTTTTATGTGAATTTATCCAGACAGGAACAGGACCAGCCTCTTAGACGGTGTAATGGAAGATGGCACTAGTTCTCAGTCTGCTGAGTTTTGTCATCTGTTCTTAATAACAATCTCCAATGATGGACAATGAGTAGCGTTTAAAATTCCAGAGCATTTTTGGTTGAAGGAGCAGAGTTTATTACCCAGCCTCTGGTTAAGAGCTCAGATTATTTCCTGTATCTAAGGGTTTTGAGCCCTGATATTTCCAAAAGCATATGGTCATCACTGCTGAGGTTAGAGCACTGGTCTGCTTCTTATTGTTTTAATTGGTAACTTAGTTCATGGTCTTTTGTAACCAGAATGAAACGCTTTGCATATATTAAAAGCCCCTTTTGCACATGCACAGCAACTCACCCGGAGGAGCTGTATATGTGGACGCAATCCGAAACAAAAAGCTCTGACATTACCCAGACTTTGTTCAGACAGCTTCCTAGTACAAAGTCATTAGTACAAATATCCGGTTGAACTCCTGTGAATACAGAGAATTCTGGACGTGCAGGACCATATGTGTGAACCTGAATCAAGAGTCGAGTAGGAGAATGGTGAATCAGCCGGTCTGACTCAGTGATCTGTTCCAGACCCTCAAAATATCCACATTGTATTAGGCAATATATGCAGTGATGGAGTTAGGTGCTCTTTGTAGCCTACAGTTGGGCAAAATCATTAACACAATATTTACAGTGGTGCTGGAAAGTTTGTGAACCCTTTAGAATTTTAAATAAATATGACCTAAAACGTCAGCAGATTTTCACACAAGTCCTAAAAGTAGATAAAGAGAACCCAGTTAAACAAATGAGACAAAAATATTCTACTTGGTCATTTATTTATCGAGGAAAATGATCCAATATTACATGTTAGTGAGTGGCAAAAGTATGTGAACCTTCTTCAGCTATGTGAACCAGCTTCAGCTCTGGGATGTTGGTGGGTTTCCTCACATTAGCTGCTCGCTTCAGATCCTTCCACAACATTTCTATTGGATTAAGGTCAGGACTTTGACTTGGCCATTCCAAAACATGAACTTTATTCTTCTGTAACCATTCTTTGGTAGAACGGCTTGTGTGCTTCAGTTCATGGACAGATGTCCTGACCTTTTCTTTTAGAATTCTCTGATATAATTCAGAATTCATTGTTCCATCAATGATGGCAAGCCGTCCTGGCCCAGATGCAGCAAAACAGGCCCAAACCATGATTCTACCACCACCATGTTTCACAGATGGGATAAGGTTCTTATGTTGGAATGCAGTGTTTTCATTTCTCCAGACATAATGCTTTTCTTTTAAACCAAAAAGTTTTATTTTGGTCTCATCCGTCCACAAAACATTCTTCCCAATAGCCTTCTGGCTTGTCCACGTGAATCTTTAAGCAAAACTGCAGATGAGCAGCAGTTCTTTTTGGAGAGTCAGTGGCTTTCTCCTTGCAACCCTGCCAATGCATCATTGTTGTTCAGTGTTCTTCTGATGGTGGACTCATGAACATTAACATTAGCCAATGTGAGAGAGGCCTTCAGTTGGTTAGAAGTTACCCTGGGGTCCTTTGTGACCTCACCAACTATCACACACCTTGCTCTTGGAGTGATCTTTGTTGGTCGACCACTCTTGGGGAGGGTAACAATGGTCTTGAATTTCCTACATTTGCACACAATCTGTCTGACTGTGGATTGGTGGAGTCCAAACTCTTTAGAGATGGTTTTGTAGCCTTTTCCAGCCTGATGAGCATCAACAACTCCTTTTCTGAGGTCCTCAGAAATCTCCTTTGTTCGTACCATGATACACTTCCACAACTGACTCTAATTTCACCTTCAAATTATCTGCTAATCCTATAGGCTCACATACTTCTGCCACTCACTAATATGTAATATTGGATCATTTTCCTCAATAAATAAATGACCAAGAATAATATTTTTGTCTCATTTGTTTAACTGGGTTCTCTTTATCTACTTTTAGGACTTGTGTGAAAATCTGATGATGTTTTAGGTCATATTTATGCAAAAATATTGAAAATTAAAGGGTTCACAAACTTTCAAGCACCACTGTACATTTGAAAGAGGCGCTCCAGAAAATGCCCAGACCTGATTCTCCAGCCATTTTGTTGAGTTCATATGTGAAATGCTAAAGGATTGTTCCTCTGATAAGAGGACGTCATTTCCATTTCATAATTGTATGATTATTTTGGCTTGTGAATGCTGACCGTTTGAGGCCAGACCTGCTTTTATACCACTTTTAAACGTTTTCCTTTCTTGTCTTCTGTAGGTTTTTGCACAACAACAGAATAACACACCTTTCACTGGGGACTTTTGCTGAACTACAGTCCATGAAGAGACTGTGAGTGGTTCTAACTGAAACGTTTAAATGCAGAGCACATACAGCAGAGTAGTTATCAATTCTGAGGAATAAGATTATGTATGAACTCCTAGCAGGGACCCTTAGGTTTGGGTCCTGACTGTGTCTGCCAGCCAGACAGACCCGATTGGCTGCGTGTGAAGAGGGGAGGCCAGTACTCCCCCGGTGCTGCAGCTACTCGACCCTGTGGTGGACTGATGATCCGTCCATGGCATGCTTACGCCTGTACCCTGTGAACACTAACCCAGAAAAGAGGCCTTGTAACATAAAGATTTCTGATTTTGAGAGCCAGATACCATCTCATTATGAGCCAAGAGAAACCGATTAGAAGGTTGAAAACAGCATGAATTACTAGTGTTTAGTGTAATCAGTTTTAATAACCATGAAAGACTTTACTTTGCCTAATAGGAACTTAAAAGGGATTGAATTATTGAAGTATTTTTAAAGAGTAAAAGAGAGCCTGGTCATCATTTCAGGATCATTACATGTCATGGTTTGCAAACACTTCTGTTATTCAGTCAAAATCTGACTCGGGCTTGGGTATCTCTGCGCAGGCGCCTGGACTCAAACACACTGAACTGTGACTGCGAGCTCCTCTGGCTGGCAGATCTACTGAAGCAGTACTCGGAGTCTGGCAATGCCCAGGCAGCTGCCACCTGTGAATTCCCCAGCCGCCTGCAGGGCAGATCTGTGGCCACCCTCACAGCAGAGGAGCTCAGCTGTGGTAAGACTGTACACACACATGGCTGTTGGTGTTTTAGCAGCACCTTTGTTACCAGACCCTGAGTATATTAAAATGACTGTTCTATGGGAAGCTTGGGTCAATAATTGATATCAGCACAACATCAAACTGAGCATATTAACTAATTCACTGTAGGTCTACAAGGTTTGAAAGATTAATATGTTCAATTTCAGTCCGGCAAGAATACACAAATGAAGGAACGCTTGGTATACTGGATCCTCGTTTTGTACAGAGTGAAATGGACGAGCTTTTTCAAAAGATGAGCTTTTTCCAGGCGGCCAGGCAGTGTAGTGTAGTAAAAGGACTGTGGTAGCCTAGCAGTTAAGGTACTATACTATGGGCCAGAAGGTCCAGGGTTCAAATCCCACCTCTGCCAGGCTGCCACTGTTGGGTCCTTGAGCACAGCTCTTAACCCACAATGGCTTGGATTGAAAGAATATATCAATTGTAAGTCACGCTGGATAAGAGCATCTGCTAAATGACATGCATGTAAATGTTTTAAGGGGTAGAACGGTGGCCTGGTGGGTAGCACCCTTGAGTCACAGCAAGAACGTCCTGGGTTTAATCCATGGTGGGGTGACCTGGTTCCTTTCTGTGGATAAATCTGTGTGGATAAATTCAACTTGCGATGGATTTTTCAGAATGTATTCCCGCCATAAATCGGGGACTTTTTGCACTTGTAGTTTCACGGGACAATCTCTCAGACTGCCGAAATATTACTGTGATTGAGTCACAACAAATAGAGTTCAGTTAATAAAGCTGTCATTATATAAATTGTGATATTAGAAGATATTAGATATTCTGGATGGTAGTGTTGCTCTGTTGGAAGGCTATAAGAGTGATACAGTGATATGTGGTCCTTCCTAACTGGATTTGCCTCACGGTAATACAACCCCAAATCAGAAAAACTTGGCAAAGTATGTAAGAAGGAATATTAAAAAGCATACTCCTTACATTTACCTTGTTTTATGCCATTGCAGACAGTATGAGTCCAATATATTTCTTTTTTTTTTTCTGTCCAGCTTCATTTAATCTGTTAACAGACATCCATTCCTGCATTTCAGGCCTGCAACACATTCCAAAAAAAGAATTTTAGGGCAATTTAGGGCTAGGGATGAGGTAAAAAGACTAAATAATTGTGATAATTAAAAAGGTGATTGCAATCGTGATTTGGTACAAAAGCAGCATCTACGAAAGGCTGAGTCTTTGAGCAGCAAAGGTGGGTGAAGGATCTCCAGTTTATAAACAAATGCGTGAGAAATTATTGAAATGTTAAAAAACAATCTTCCTTATAGAAAGATTGGAAGGAATTTGCATATTTCTTCTTCAGTGTCAGGGCTAAACTGAAGATCCGTGATCTCTGATCCCTCAGGTGGCACTGCATCAAGAACCATCATTCGTCAATAGCTGATAGAACCACATGGACAAGGGATTACTTTATCAAACCTTTATCAAGCTTTACAATACAGTTACATTCACAAATGCCACTTAAAACTTTACTGTGCAAAGAAGAAGCCTTATGTTATAACCATGTCCAAAAGTGACATAGCCTTCTCTGGGCTCGGAGGCCTCTGGGATAGACTGTCTCACAGTGGGGTATTGTGGTCAGACGCATCAGTATTCCAGATTTTTTGGAAGAAATGGGTGCCATGTGCTCCTTACCAAAGACAAAAAGGACCATCCAGACTGTTCTCAGAAACAAGTCCAAAAGCCAGGCTCTGTCATGGTATGGGGTTATA
Organism: Ancistrus triradiatus; assembly: GCA_025084515.1. Classification (NCBI taxonomy): domain Eukaryota; kingdom Metazoa; phylum Chordata; class Actinopteri; order Siluriformes; family Loricariidae; genus Ancistrus; species Ancistrus triradiatus. The sequence continues at coordinate 388,496 of JAJAGP010000324.1, forward strand.
TGTTTCTGTAATGGCAGCATTAATGCAGAAAAGTACACTGAGTTTTTAGAGCGACATACAGTATGTTGCTTTTCCAGGGATGTTCATGCATTTTCCAATAAGACAATGCAAAACCACATGCTGCCCACACTACAAAGGCTGCGGCAGAAGGGGGTACGGGTACTGGACTGTCCTGCTTGACCTCACTTGGAATCCTCTGTGTCAAAATGTCTTAAGTGTTGTGAGAACGAATGGCAACAATAGAAAGTGGTAAACGCAAAATACTGGAATGCAGGAGTGAATGTTTATTAACAAATGAAGTTGACCATGAAATATCTCCGGTTCATGCTGTCTTCAGTGAAATAAACATCAAAGTAAATGTAAGAAACACTGCATTTTTTTATTATTATTATTTGCATTTTCCGTACCGTCCCAACTTTTCTAATTTGTGGTTAAATAAATCATTTTTTGTGACAATCGCAGACAACAATAAGATACTTTCCATTAGTATTTACCTTTTCAAAATCAATACCTTATGGTGCAACAGAGGCTGCCTAAGTGCACTGCATAATAAGTGACTTTCCAGATGTGTTTAGCCTCCTACACATTAACTGTTCTGCCAGAGTGAAGATTAGGTCAAATGTAAGTTCCAGAGCCTCAGACATCTGTTAAATAAATGCAGGTCAGTCCTACAGGGAGAGTGCGCTGTCAGCAGCTAAGCAGGCCAGATACCGGGCTAATACGTATCAGTTAGGAACAGGTCATGTTTGTACTTCCAAAGCAAGTTTGTTCTTGTTTCCTTCGTTAGCAGCTAGTAAGCCTTTGTGCTTTGTCCTGGTAGGCTGATATAATCCACAGATTCAGACGCAGCAGCTGTCCATCTATTACAGGAGCCACAAGTTACTGCAGCGAAGGCAGGCTTGCCCAGGCTTGTCGGTGTAATCCATCTCCTAATGTCACCATAGGCCCTGCACTGGAATGTCTCCCCTCTCCGCTTAGGATTGATACAGGCAAACTGCAGCAGCTGTGAAAACACACCGCGGCTCACGGTGCCGCTCAGACACCCTCTCTGGAACAGGATGGTAGCAGTGAGTGCCGATGGCAAACGGAGCTCTAATTGCACGGTTATGAAGTGTTAATGAGGCCTGTGAGGTCAAAGCAGCATTGTGAGCGTGGAGAAAAATCAGCTACACAGTTTTCTAAACCAGCAGGTTATGTAGTGTCGAGGAATTTGGGTTTGAATTGGTGCATTTTGCAGAATTCCTTATCCAGAGTGACATACAGGTACAATTCTGTCAATGGGAGGTTGGTTATAAGATGCTCAAGGGTCCAACAGTATCAGTTTGTCAGTGCCTGTATGTGTTCCCTATGTAGTCCAGTCCACCACTGTCCCTCTCATGACTCTTGCTGCTGTTAAATAATACTACATTGATCGTGAAAATTAGAGATGCACCGATTGCAATTTTCTTGCCAAATTCTTCTCCAGGTATTTTTTTTGTTAAATTTTTCTGTCTGAGAGTTAAGTGACAACATATAATGGAAATGGCTTGTGTCTGGTTCTGTGCTCTCGCTAGCTTTAGCTTTAACCTCTTTACCTTTGTTAGCTTTGTCAAAATTCCGCATATTTGGTGTTTTACATTTACAGCATTTAGCAGACGCCCTTATCCAGAGCGACTTACAATTGGTACAGTCTTACAATCCAAGCAATTGTGGGTTAAGGGTCTTGCTCAAGGACCCAACAGTGGCAGCTTGGCAAAGGTGGGATTTGAACCCTGGACCTTTTGGTCCGTAGTCCAGTACCTTACCCACTAGGCTACCACAGTCCCCACAGTACCACAGTTTTAGACTATGATGTGTTGTTCCTCCATTATATCAGTACTGATCAATACTGTTACAAAAATGTAAACACAGTAAAATCTCTGAGGAACTTCTATATAGCTCTTAGCCTTTGTCGCCTGTTCGCACCGCAGGAACTTGGGATGATTGTAGTTCTTGGAACACTGTCTCAGAGCAACTCTGAGCAGACAAAAGAAGATAACAACTTTTCTTCATGAGGAGGCAAGGTTGACCTGGTTGCTAGGTATGACGCATTATTTTGAAGCCTGTGATTGGGAACTGCCAATCTTCCTTCAGAAAAATCAATATTTTGAGCTGAAAATTGGTGTAGCATATCATGAAAATAAATATTGAGATATATTGCTGTCAGTTTTTGTCTGTTTTGTAGCACAGCCCTATTCTAGGGTTTGTTTTTGCTCTTGAAGTTGTTTTTATGCCGAATGTCGATGCCTTTTACAGTTACTTGAATGTTGTAAAAATCAAAAAGGTTTAACTAAATCTGGAAAAAAAGAATGGGCCAAATATTTTGACATTAGGCTGCATGACTAACGGGAAATTTTAAAGCGGTGTGGTGATTTTCTATAGGCACTGTGTGTACAAAAGTATTTTGGGTGAGGTAACTGTGTTACGAGCTACAAAGGCTTATAACTTTAGTGTAAATAAGAAGCAGATTTTGCACACTAACCATGTCTGATGAGCCCTTTTTTATTTTATTAAGAGACAGAACAGCAGTGCGGGCATGATTGTGTGCATGCGATATTGGGAAATGCAGTGTATGATGAATATACAGACTTTGTAAATGCCTTTTTTTTCCCCCTTATTGCATTGTTCTTTGTCTTGGTGCACAATTGCCCTGATTATACTTTGGGCATGTCGGATAAATAAAACAGCCAGTCTGTCTTGTTATGAACTGTCATAGGAAACCACCAAAGACTTGTGTTTTGTTTGTAAGTCTCGTTAGGTTGCCAGCTGGGTTTTTCTTTCAGGCAGTTAGTTGATGGTTTAATAAACATAAGGTCATTAGTATTGTGTTAGCACAGGCGCAGGGCTTACCTCACAGGGTTTGTGTGCAGTCTCCACTGGTCCGGTGCCTACACGGTATGGTTCCCCTTTCAAACAGCCACTGCTCCTGTCTAACCTTCATGTCACCAGCTACATTCCAGCCTCTCAGTGTGTCCCTCTTTAAATTCCTCCTTTCCCGACCTTTCCTCCCACAACTTTTCTCTCCAATGTTTTTGGTTTGTCTGTGTGTAGAGGTTCCCAGGATCACATCTGAGCCCCAGGATGTGGACGTGACCTCAGGGAACACCGTGTACTTTACGTGCAGGGCGGAGGGCAACCCCAAGCCCCAGATCATCTGGCTGAGGAACAAGTAAGAGCAGCTTTCAGTCTGTAGTCACATAAAGATTCAGCATGCGGTCTCATTTCCGGTGTGGACTTATTGCTTTGCTTATAGGGCTTTTAACAATTCTTCACTGAATGGCTTTTACTTTGGTGCTTCTCTGCTTACAGTAATGCCCTTAACATGAGAGATGATTCGCGCCTGAATCTTCTGGATGACGGCACCCTCATGATTCAGGACACGAGGGAGACCGACCAGGGCGTCTACCAGTGCATGGCCAAAAATGTCGCCGGCGAGGTCAAAACCGGAGAGGTCACCTTACGCTATTTTGTCACTCCAGGCGAGTCCCTTCTCACCCAGTACCAGTCACAGGGACAGAACAGGGTCTGGGAAGCTGCTTTTTTTCCCCTTAGTGCTACTTTTTGTGGAATACAGCTTCCAGTTGGGATGCTGAGGTTTGCAACATGGATTAGTAATCCATATAATAACATAATAATAATAATAATATTAAAAACAACGATAATAATAAATGGTTCTTGTAAACACTTTCAAGAACCCAAAGACGCTTAGAATATAGCAATGAACACAAAATTCAGAGTGGATATAACATCAAAAACATACACAATACAGATGACCCAAAACATAATCTGTTTTTATTGTTTGTTTTTTCATTCTATTCAATATTTTTAAGCTGTTTTCACTATTGTTGTTATTATTAATTGTTCTCTCTTAATATTTATCTAGCTTCTGGTTATCTGAACTATTACTATAAGCCTATTAATTATGTAACTTGGTTTAATTTACTAACATCTAGGCTGCCCAGTGAGGTTGGGTCACACACGTCTTGGTTCTTTTACTGTTTAGGGAGATTTTCCTTGCCACTGTTGCCTAGGCTTGCTCAGTTGGGGATTGAATTCATCGTGAGTAAGGAGACAGGAAGCAAAGTTTTGTACCATTTGAAGCCTGTGTATGAAAGAATAGTTAATACCAGCGACAAGCGTTACAGTTGAAATGCTGCAGACTGAGAGAGAGCTGGCCGAATTATGGCATGTTATGTATATCGTGTTACGTAGGTGAAAAAAACAGATATAAATAACTAGTCAAAAGTTTTAGGCTCATATAAACACGTAAAATCTTTCTGCAACTGAAATTTGGGAATAAAAAACCACGCATTTGCTTTTCACCTGTTGAAAAAAAAATGGAAACATTCATCTTCCAGAGAGAGGAGACCCGATGCTAATATCGAACAACCTGAGCATAGGGAACTCTGCCTGAATCTGTCACACTTTTCAGAATAAATGATATTATTGGAGCATAATCAACTTTGGTGTCTCAGTGGGTAGAGCCAGCTGCTGGAAATATCAGTGTTAGAGGGACTTGCAATGAGAAGCATGAGTGTTTTGTTTTTATGGGGGAAAACTCCACACACTGGGAATGCACTTCAAGTGCCGGGCACAAGGCAGGATAAATGAGAAAGGTTGCATAAAACCTTGACCAATTCTTATAAGCAGACCAGGGTGAGCTGCTGTTTTAGCCCATAATGAGAACAGCTCTGGTGGCGTGGAGATCATTTACACGTCGCTCACCAGAGCGATCCGGGTTCTATCCCCGCCGCCTGCTCCACAGACAGCATTCATTATTATAAATTTCCCCCACTGTGAGACAAATAAAAGACTATCTTATCTTATATTAGAATACAACAGAACCCTAACTGAACATAATCCGCTGTCCTTTCTGGTGTGCAGCTCTTTCTCAGCTGTTACACCCTTGTTGACAATTACTAGTCATACAAATCCAGGCATTTCCCTTATCCAACGAGAACCAAAGCCACATATCTGCTCGAGTCCTGAGTGAGATGCAGGCGTTTGCGAAACAGAAGCGTGAGCAACCCCTCCAAACGTTCCAGCAGGGTCAGGCATCAGTCAGGCATGACTGACCGTGTCTGTTAAAGGAACAAGGAATTGGATTTGAATGGTAATTTCAGTTTCCTTGCACTCTTTGTAGCTCGGCCCAGTTTCGTGATTCAGCCTCAGAACACAGAGGTGCTGGTGGGAGAGAGCGTCACTCTGGAGTGCAGCGCCACAGGACAGCCTCATCCCCGGGTGTCATGGACCAGAGGAGACCGAGCCGCTTTGCCGAGTGACCCTCGGATCAGCATCACCCCCTCAGGAGGACTTTACATCCAGAATGTCAACCAGGCTGATGGAGGTCAATACACCTGCTACGCCAGCAACAACCTGGACACCATCCATGCCACGGCCTACATCATAGTGCAGGGTAAGGGCGGGGAGGAAAGAGGAGGAGAGCAGAGCGCCAGGTCACAGTTTGATTTGCGTACACATTTTTTTTTTGTAATCAGTGCAAAAGAATGTACATTTTCTTAAAATGTTAATGCAGCATCCTGCTATTAAAATAAATGACTACAAACAGAGGTATAAAATTGTAAATAAAATACTCTATTGTAGCTTAAGTATATATTAAATAATCATGTGAAAGCATGCCTTTTTTATCACACAATCACAGCAAATACTACCTAAAAGTGCTCGACCGAAGTTAAAAATGAGCGAACAAGCTGCACCAGGAGACAAAATACAGACACCACCAGCCTATATTGTTAGATGTAATTGCTAGACTGCTTGGTTGGTGTTAAACACAGCTCAATAACTAACTTATTTTAAAATCTGTTACTAATCACCATGCAGAATATGAAGATTATGATAAACTTCTGGAGTCAGCTTCCACGACTGGTTTAAACCAGGAAAGGTACCAACACAAAAACACACTCAGCAAACCTTGGCAGAATCATTCTTATGCCAAGAAAAGCAACACATGGCGAGACATAAATGCTGGCAGCAGTTACATTTCGAAAGGCACGGTGTCGATTCAGGCTGTTGAAAGAAATTGGTTCAATCAAATTTTGAATACTTTAGACGCAAGGTGTACAGTGCCACAAATATCAAGATATCTTTTTATATATATATATATAGATATAGATATAGATATAGATATAGATATAGATATATATATATATATATATATATATATATATATATATATATATATATATATATATATAGATATAATACTATATATATAGATATGGTGTGTGTATATCTATCTATCTATCTTATCTCATACATACAACCTAGTCCTCGGGTTAGACGGTCTTCCCAGGTTACACGTTTTGTGGTTTACGTCATCTACCATTGACCTGTATAAAAGGCCTTGTTTTTCGACTTGAGTGGTTTTGCGTTAGTAAAAGTCATAACGCGAACTTCGTGTGTGGTTTCGACTTGAGTGGTTTTGCGTAGTAAACGTCATAACGCGAACTTCGTGTTTGGTGTGTGTGGCGGAAGAATACATGGTTACGCGGCTCGTTTTTTGATAATTACTGTGTTAGGATAGGATAAGTGCTTACAGTATGTTATTTACGTACAGTATGTACTTATGTTCTGACTTGCACCGAAAAACGGTTTACGACACCACCTAGGAACGGATCTGCGTTGTAAGGCGAGGACTACCTGCATATATGCAGTAAAACCTTGCCATACGAGTTTAATTCGTTCTGTGACCGAGCTTGTAACTTAATTTCATTGTATGTCAATTCAAATTTTCCTATAAAAATTCATTGGAACGTCGTTAATCTGTTCTCGTCCCACCAAAGTAACAAGGGCTACCATCAGTAACACACTACGCCGAGAGGAACTCGGATCCTGCAGTGCCAGGCGTGTCCCCCTGCTTAAGCCAGTACATCTGAAGTTTGAGAATATGGATGATCCAGGAGATCCATGATCCATGTGGTCAGATGAAACCAAAATAGAACTTTTTGGTAAAAACTCAACTTGTCGAGGAAGAAGAATGCCGAGTTGCACCATACCTATTGTGAAGCATGGGGGTGGAAACATCATGCTTTCGGGCTGTTTCAGAGGGACAGGACGACTGATCCGTGTTAAGGGAAGAATGAACGGGGCCATGTATCGCGAGATTTTAAGCCAAAATCTCCTTCCATCAGTGAGAGCATTGAAGATGGAACGTGGCTGGGTCTTCCAGCATGACAATGATCCCAAACACACCGCTCAGGCAACGGAGGAGTGGCTCCATAAAAAGCATTTCAAGGTCCTAGACTGGCCTAGCCAGTCTCAAGACCTCGACCCCATAGAACATTTGTGGAGGGAGCTGAAAGTCTGTGTTGCCCCAAAACATCACTGCTCTAGAGGAAATCTGCATGGAGGAATGGGCCAAAATACCAGCTACAGTGTGTGCCATCCTGGTGAAGACTTACAGGAAACGTTTGACCTCTGTCATTGCCAACAAAGCTTATGTTACAAAGTATGGAGTTGAACTTTTATTGACCAAATACATATTTTCCATCATAATTTACAATTAAATTCTTTAAAAATCCTACAATGTGATTTCCTGGATTTTTTTTCCTCATTTTGTCTCTGATAGTTGAAGTGTACCTATGATGAAAATTACAGACCTCTCTCATCTTTCTAAGTAGGAGAACTTGCACAATCAGTGGCTGACTAAATACACCACTGTGTGTATATATACTGCACACCCCTAATATCTGCTTTAAAGTTGTGTGTTTGGGTTTAGTACTTCTTTTTAAGCTTTTGGCGTAGTACTTAGTCATATTAATTGTTTTTCTTTGTGTTGTTTCTCAGTAGAAGCATAGTGTCTATAAAGTAAGTCCCACTCTAACTGTTAATACAGGTGTTGGTATATGGTGTCACCCACGGTGTTGAATTAATGTAACGTGGATAAAACCTGGCCTCATTGAGCATCATATAAATCTGAATCCAGCCTCTCGGGTACGTTGGTTGGTGAGCACTACATTTATTACTGTGAGACTTACTTTATGGACACCCTGTATATGTGAACCAGATGACAGCAAGCAGCAAAGCTTCAGTTCTGTTTAATCTAACAGGAAGCTCTAACACTAACACTGCCCGAATCTACTCCAGCTATCATTGAGTTGCACCTCTGTGGATGTGTTTGTCCTGCAGCTGTTCCTCAGTTCACCGTCACCCCGCAGGACCATTCGGTGTTAGAAGGCCACACGGTGGATTTCCCTTGTGAGGCTATCGGCTATCCTCAGCCTGTAATAGCTTGGACCCGTGGTGGTGAGATCATTGAATGATATTTATCAGTGCAAATGTGAACCCAGGCAGAATGTAAAGACAAGGCATGTCTTTCCTTCCAGGCAGTTCTCTGCCAGCCGATAGGCGCCATGTCGTCCTGTCCACTGGCACGCTGCGTATTTCCCGTGTGGCCCCGCATGACCAGGGCCAGTACGAGTGCCAGGCTGTCAGCCCCGTTGGCTCTGTTAGAGCAGCCGTACAACTGAACATCCAACAAAGGGGTAAGAACATTTATTTACTCCCAACAGGCTTCCTTCGGTACGTTTACTTTCACATCAGAGTCCTTCAAAGGCTGTGACACTCCGTAAATAATAAGACTGAACAGGACTAGAGGGCTTATTTTCAAAACCATTATACCTGGAATTTACAGCCAAAAGTTTTTCTGTGGTGTAGAACGCTTACTATTCTTATCAGGGGAATTTGAGTAGTGCCACTAATGTGTAAATTGAGTCATGTGATCTGCTGTGGTTAGTTATTGCTTTAATTGAATTGATACCGTGCCTGGCACATTCTTTTCAACTGTGAAATCTATCCAAGTTAACGAATTAATCTGACTTTCTCTATTCTCTTCTCTCCGTCTTCTCCCTCTCCCTTGGGCGTCATCGCTCTCCACTTTCGTTTCGCTCTTCAGAACTTTGTGATCTTATGACATTTCAGAAATTTCTGAAGCAGCTGTGGCCCACCACTGCAAAATGTATGTAGCGGAAATGCTGCTTTTGCTTAGTATTTTGGGTTGGTGAGTTTAAGTAAAGAAGAATGTATTAAGACAGGCAGCAAGTTTTCAAAGCACCCCAGAGTCCACCGAATGTCAGATAGCACAGCCACAGAAGGTTCCAAATCAAACAACAGTAACAAAGGCATTAGGAATGATTACGGCTGTGACATTTTATTTGGTCAAGGATAATTATACCCAACAAAACAGTCAAGCGTTTGGGAAGCAATTTCTGTTAATAGTGGGTCGTTTGTACTACTTAGTCACAGCTATATTCTAGCACCATAATTAGTGTGATGTACACAAAATGTGTAGAAATCAGCAACTACAGGGGTTTATTTATTAATTAGTTCTTTTTTTACCACTACTATCGATTACTTTGCTAGGGATGCGTTAGGAGCATATCTGATTTATTGTTATTATCTTAGTATCGTTTGTGGACACCTTAAATGCGGTGGTGACGTTTTGTTTTTTTGGTTCGATTTTGGTTCAATTGTCTCTGTTCGGTTCAATATGGGGAAGACTGCAGAATTAACAACTGGCCAGAAGACCATCATTGATATCCTCCATAGGATGGGTAAGCCACAAACGTTCATAGCTAAGGAGGCTGGCTGTTCACAGAGTGCTGTGTTCAAGCATATCAATGGAAAGTCTAGTGGAAGGACAAAATGTGGCAGGAGCAGATGCACCAGCAAAAGAGGTCCATGGGCTTTATTATCAAAAAGAAAAGATTCATGAATCTGGCAGAGATCCAGAAAGAGTGGAACGACGCAGGAGTCACAACTTCCAAAAATCTTCACATTCAGGCGCATCCAGGAGATGGGCTACAAATGTCGGGTATCTCTGGTCAAGCCACTTCTGAACCTGAGCCAACGTAGGAAGTGTCACAACTGGGCCAAGGAGTAGAAGGGCTGGACCGTTGGCCAGTGGTCCAAGGTCCTCTTTTCTGATGAAAGTAAAGCGTGCCTTTCATTCAGGAATCAAGGTCCAAGGGTTTGGAGGAAGACGGGTGAGGAACAGAACCCAAACTGTTTGAGGTCCAGTGTGAAATATACAGTCAGTCATGATTTGGGGTGCAGTGTCTGGTGCAGGTGTTGGTAAACTCTCTACTTTCTTAAATCCAAGGTCACTGCAACAGTCTACCAGAATGTTTGAGGACTTCATGATTCCTTCTGCTGAGAGACACCTTAAATGCGGTGGTGATGTTTTGTTTTTTGGGGGGGTTTTTTTGGTCATGTGTTTTTTTTTGTTTGTTTGTTTGTTTGTTTGTTTGTCTTTGGAGCTAGATTTGTATTAGTACAGAAATGAGTTTGGCTGCTACATTCAGTTGCAAGTTGGTCTCAAAAACCAACATGGAAAAAGATTGTGATCCACCGTTAAACTCCTTCATTTTTCCCAGATTGCTCACCCTTTTTCGGATTTTCATCCAAGTCCTAAGAACATCCACCCACATTCTAGTTAAACTAATGATGCATTAGTTGATGTAATGCCTTTATTATGTAGGCTGATTAATCAGTGATGGTGTAGGCTGGAGGCGCTCTGTGAAGTCTTATATTTAATAAGTGATAAGAAGCTTCCTGTAGCAGCGCTAATGGCTGTTGATCAGACAACAATGAAAAGAAACCTTAAACCGCTCTGGGACTTTGTGGAGAAGCAGCCTCCTCGGGTCATTCCAGAGCATCCCAGCTGAGTTAACATCTGGTCTCTGACTTTCCTAAACAAATTATTCTGTCAAAGCCATTCTGTTGTTAATTTTCTACATGCTTTGCCTTGTCTTGTTGCTCGTCTGCAAAGCTTCATCACCGTTCCTCTGATACGCTCTTGTAAAATTTCCCAATTCAGTTGTGAGTTCATTATGTCTCCCAATGACTGCAAGCTGTTCAGGCCCTACAGATAAACAAGTATTTGCCATTTAAGAGCAGTGTTTTTTCTGTGATGTCTTTCCATTAACGCAGCTTATTCAGTGTTTATCTTTTACTGGTCACAAACAGAGGAGTCAGCAAGTTTCAGAGATTTCTCTGGCTCTTTAGCTGTTACTCGAATTCATTTTTACCTCTCGAAAGATGATGGATATACAGAGAGTAGCAACAGCAGTGAGTTTGTCTCATTGTTGGTCTTAAGAATAGCTTGCCTAGCCGCCTTCAGCTTCATGCAGGTCTGCAGTGTTTAACCTCCACTGACATTTTTGCTCAGACTCCTGGTTTGCCTTTTTTCTAGGGTATGGCGCCTCTACAACCCACATGTTGAATCACAACTTATTGGATCATCTGACTTTGAGTAGTCATTAGTTTAGAGGGTTAGGGATTTTTTCAGGAAGGTGAATGATTAACCAAAGGCAACATTAAAAGTACAATAGTTTGTGTGTCTGTTGCTTTGGATGAAGATTGGATCACATTTTAACAGTTATTCAGAATTCCAGCCAATCCTAAAGGGGGTTGTTTTGTTATCCAAGGAGAAAGTAAGCTTATTGTGCAAGTTAAACTTTCTCAGTAACCTGAAGCTTATCCTGGGAATACAGTTGACGTCTCAAGCTAATTTCTCATTTACATACAAAGGAGGACAGAAATTACCCCAGCAGCAGTCCTGCAGTGCCATGTGGCAGGACTTTTCTGTAAGCCTTAAACCACCTCTTAAGTGAAATTACAGGCCTATGGGAGAACCCGGGAAAAGCGCACGGCTTTGTCATTCCCACATGACACGATGTTTTCAGTGTAGTGATGGTTGTTAACCAAAACACCAAACTGCGTGCTGGGTAATTCACAACCCTTCATGAATCTATAACCAAGGGGTAGTGTTTCCACCCACTTGGGGTTTACCCTAAACAGGAAGTGGGAGGAAAAAAGTGGGAAAGAGGCCATGTCTGTGTTTTGAGGGGAGGATTTGTGATCTGTGTTTCTGCTGGCTTGTTGACACACAAATGAAACAAGGGCATGAACAGTTCCCATAAAGTGTACATATTATCATTGGCATGCTGTAATGGAGCTCACATTTACAAGCTGAAGTGATTCTGTTTATGGGCCTCGTTAAGACGTGACATAAGAACACAGACCTCACCATCTAACTGCAGTTACATAATGTTTAGAGGAGTGGTTCAGTGGAAAAGCAAGCACAGTTTGTACCTTAAAATTTGAATCAATGAAAAAGATGTTTGGTGTCCCAAGTTTGCTGCTTTAGTTTTTGCACTGGAGGCTGATGTAACAAGAAATAATATATATAGTGAGCGAGAAAATTTCCTGCATGATATTTCGCTCCCTCAGACGCAGCCTGATGTGTCTGTACAGGGACTGACCAGGCCAGATACACCATCGAGACTCTAATACACGTCTCTGCGTTGGTGGACTTGGTTATAAATCAAAGATCCTATCATATTTAACTCATTTTTGTCACCGGGACAGAGCTGAAGCAGGCAATTGCTGGCAGTTCTGAGATGTTCCTATTAAGCTATAGAACACTCAAGGCTGTGTGTTATCACAGATAAGATCACAGCTGTGATTTGGTACAAACTCTGCGTGAAATGGACTTCCATTCCCTGTTAGCAACAGTACACCACTAAAGAGGCCGGATCACTGAACACACCTCTGTTGATTGACCACGGCGTCCGGGCGGTGTTTGTTGTGTTAGAGGAGCAGATTCCTACATGCTGAGTGTTAATTTTAAGACTGTGTGTTTGTTTTTGTAAACTCTAATCATTAGCACCTGTTTTTAAATCGTCAGTCACGCCTGTTTTCACAAGTTCTCCGAGGGACATGACCGTAGAGTCTGGCACCGATGTCCAGATACCATGCAGCGCTCAAGGAGAGCCCACACCCGTCATCACCTGGAACAAGGTGAGAGCACCAGGCTGCTCCTGCTGATGTGAACAATGGCATATGCAGTCATACCCTCTTATCACTATGTACCTCGTTCCTGAAAATGGTTCTGATAATGTGTAAATATTTGGAAAATGGGTTCCTATATCATTTATTTTTTATGAGAAAGCTGCTGCTTTGTTCTGGCATGTTCAAAACTTTGTGAGGATTATACTTTTAGGTCATACTTGTTGATCAGATTTCATCTTTGCAACTAGCCAGTAATCTTACAGAAGGACTTCAGACTTTAATTCCTCCGTATCAGAGTCTCCACAAAAGTGATCAGTAGCCATTTCGCTGCGTTTAATTCTCGGGTTGCCAGATCCCGCCAGATACAATCCACCAGTCCTGTGGAAAAAAAAAAAGCCCAGAAGGATCCAAGCCTCTTAGAATATGCAAACCTGGCAACCGTATCGGACAAACTGAGAAAACTGATGAAATCGGATGAACTGTATACATGCACTGAGAAATCCAATCACTTAGCTAAAATCCAGCTCTCTCTGTCGGATTTCATACTCTGATCTCCGGCCCCTTAATCTGATATCAGAATAACCAGATAACTGCAGAAATCTGGGGCCGGATTCACAAAAGTTTCTTAAGAAAGAAAATCTGCTTAAATATGTGGTTTTTCTTCATTCTTAGGAAGAAAGTCATGAAAGTTTGTTATTCTTCAAACAGTTATCTTTTATTTTTTTTATTTTTTTTTATTTTTGTCAACTCTCTTAAGAACAAGTGGTATTCTTGAACACGTTCTGTTCTTAAATGTTTTCTTAACCTTACGATAACCTCACTTGTCTTAGGCTGTGAGTTGAAGGTGAGCATTGAAATTTAAGACTTTAAACTGTTTAGTTACTGGGAAAAAGGCTTACATTTCAATTTAAATGCCATCCTTAAGATACAAGAAGTCACCATAAGGAAAGCTTATGGCAAAACTGACTTTCTTCCACCATCACTAGGGATGCACCGATATTGAATTTCTTGGGCCGATACGATAACCGATTTAGCACATTATTGTGGCCGATAACAACCGATAATTTAACCTTTCTGCTTCTAAAACGCATTCACATTATAATCCATATATGGACTGTTGTTAAAAAGATCAGTAATTCATTATAGCAATAATAATAATAAGCAATAAAACAGTTAAATCAGTCATGATGATTACTGTAAACACAAGTTGGGTCCACTCAAAGGTAAAAAGCTTTCATTACATTTTATTTTCTAACCTCCCCTTTAAAAGGTGCGAATATATTTGTTTATTTATTTATTTTTTAGTCTTGATTTGGTACAGGCAGCAACAGGAGCAATTAAGTGTGTAAGAATGCTTAAGATTGAGAAGCTGAAAGAAAGAACAGAACTCTATACAGAACTATACAGTCAGGGAAATAAGATATTTTGCTTCATGAAGAACAGCTAAAAGAAATAACAAAATGTAAAATGTATATAATAAATAGTGGTCATAATATTGACTACAATTCCAATATCGGACTGGTGCCGATAACTGAAAAAGATCCATATATCGGAAAATAATATATCGGCCGCCGATATATCGTGCATCACTAACCATCAACTCTGTTTCTTGTTTGCTAAAGTTTTTTGAACACTTGGTTTAAAATTCCTCCGCTTTGCCGTCCTCAGAGAGGAACTAATAACGGAAATAACAGTCGATACACATTCAAAATGTCTTGCACAGTATCATAAAATTATGATTTTCTTAAGATAATATTTGAGAACGTAAGTTTTTTTTGAGAATTGCATTTAAGAAAAACATCTTGGTGTTTATCTTGAGAACCGTTCCAAGTTTTTTCTTAAGAAAGCTTTCGTGAATCCGGCCCCTGATTATGATTGGATTATTAAGTGCATGTATATGCACTCATTGTGGGGACCAGAATTTATGTATCTTCTTGTAAAAAAAATAAATAAAGTAAAATCTCCTCTGTGCTCTCACAGTGAAATGCTTCACTAACTGATCTCCTCATGAATCCCTGTAGAAATCCAATGTGAAGCTTCTTACTGAAAGGAAGGATGTGGAAGGTGCAGGTAGAGGCAAAATACCTGATTTCTCAGGTTTCAATTTCAATTCATCATTTGTTATAGCGAGTTAGTGGAAGTTCTGAAGGGGGATTAAATTACCTCAAACGTTACAGCGGGAAATCGGATACTGGGAATTCCGGCTCCGCATTTCCAGTCGCACGGCTTTTCACTCCTCCTGGATCTTCTCTGTGCAGGACGGCGTTCAGGTGACAGAGAGTGGAAAGTTCCACATCAACACCGATGGGTATCTGGAAGTGACCGATGTGGGTCTCGGTGATGGTGGTCGTTATGAGTGCGTGGCTCGTAACTCCATCGGCTACTCATCAGTTAGCATGGTGCTAACCGTACAAGGTATCGTAAGACTGCACTTCTGATCCCCATCTTTTATGCTAGTTTACTCTTCTCAATTCCCCTGCCATTTTATCTGCTCTTATCCTGCTGCATCCAGGTCAAGGATCCAGGATTCTTGGAAAAATAAAAAATAAAAATGAGGGATCACATCACACCGGTCCTCAAACAGCTACACTGGTTACCAGTATCATTTAGAATTGATTTTAAGATTCTTTTACTGGTTTTTAAATGCCTCCATTGTTTGGCTCCCCAGTATCTCAGTGACATGATTGTTAGGGATGTTCCACTGAGGGCCCTCAGATGAGCTAACAGGAACATGCTGGTCATGTGGAAAGGCGAGGAGGGTTAAGACGCACATGTTTGGGTTGGCTTTTTATTAATGTTTTATCTGTTAAGATTTTAACTCCACTTTTTTAATATTTCTATTTTATTCATTTGTGTTTAACTATTTTGTTTCATTCTATTGTTCTTTTGTGTATTTGTTTTTTTACTTCTGCTTGTGTAAAGCACTTTGTAAAACGTTGTTTGAAAGTGCTATATGAATAAAGCTTATTATTATTATTATCTTAAAGACATGCGTTTCAAATTCACTTGTTGTATTTGCTCCGGCTCCACCCGAGCTGCTCATCCATCATCAGTTCCAGTCCTCATCCTGGATGTGTTTACATGCACTTCATAATCTGATAACTGACTATAAGATATTGTCAGTAATCTGATAAACGAGTATATATGCACTTGAGTGATCAGATAATGGGGAAGCTTCGGGTTAACATGTTTCAGGCAATAATTGGATTTCTACTTTGCGACCAGCCAATGATCTCATGGAAATATGGAGCGAAAACCTCAAACTTTCATGTTAAATAATCAAATTATTCATTTTCTCAGGTGTATACTGCATTTGAGTCACCCCGAAGTGTTCGATAGCTGTTTCGTTGAGTTTAATTCCATGGCGCGTTTAGTTCCAGGGTTGCCAGATTTAGTGAGGGGGGGGGGAAGTCAATGGAACAAGACGCCACATAAAGCCAAGTCTTTAGAGATACGCGGACTTGACAACGGTGGGGGAACTCTCGTGCACATGTGCGGACTGAAAGCACCGATTATAATGGGGTAACTGGTATGCATGCTAAGAGCAATCCGATTACTGTAGTAAAATCCAGATTTCTTAATCTGGTTTCTAGTATACATGACCACTTGAATAATCAGATAACTGCAGAAATCCCACTATGACCGGATTATGAAGTGCATGTAAACACACCCAGTGTTAGACAGACCACAGTAGGGGGTCAGTAACTCCCCCTCCTCTCCTCCGACTGACTGAGCTTGCCATGCCTGTAAAACATGGAGGACACGAGAACCTACACTGTTCTACTGGACTAAAGGATGCGCATATTCCTTGTGCTATTTTATTCAATATTTTATTTAAGTATACTATTGTCTGATATGCTATAGATTTCCATTTGTTTTATACTCTTCATAATATGATATTCTGTTTAATTTATTATAGTCTATATTTTTATATGTTTTATTTGTTTTCTGTAGGTATGGTCTTTCTTTTACCTTTTTAATATTTAAACTAGTGGCACTTTTTAATCCGTAGCTTAGGCTAAATCTTTCCTATATCATCAAGGCTGACAATGAAGGCTGGATCCTTTTCTGAGGTTAGGGAGTTTTTCCTTGCCACTGTTGCCCTAGGCTTGCTCCGATCAGGGCTTTGGACCTAGATATTTGTGAAGCTGCTTTGAGAGAATGTTCCACTGTAAAGAGCTCTGCAGAAATACCTTTGTGATAATGTGCAGTTATAGAAATGTTGTATTTTTTTTTAATTCCAATAATGAAATGTGGTGATCAGGAGGCTCAGCAGTGTAGTACACTTGCCCACCGCCGCAGTAACCCGGGTTCGAGTCCTGGCAGTGCTTTGGCAAGCACTATTGGCCGTGTCTGAGGGAGGAGGGCCGGTCTGGGGATCATGTCCCCTGCAGGTTCTGCCATGGATTCTGTCTGTGCCCTGTGTTTTCTGTGATAGTGCTGTATGAATTAAACTGAACTGATCTATGTCTCTGCTCAGGAGTGTTTGCTTTTCTTCATCAGTTCCACAGGTAAGCAGGGAGGGAGATCCGTTTGTCTCCACCTCTCTCGAGGAGGCTATCCGGAGCGTAGACAGTGCTATAGACTCCACCAGGAAGCAGCTCTTCGGAAGGTAAGCACACACTCTGTCTTATCACGCAGACCTTTTCAGACGAGTACTCATCTGCTCGGAAAGTGACGTCATTATTCCTTGGACGTTTACAATAGAAGTGACAGCGATGAACCCTCCCCTCAATAGAATGACAGGATGTAAAAATGAAAATTAGGACCGTGTTATTGATTTTGGATGTTCCCTCCAGGACAGGTGCAAATTTGATTTAAGAAATTAAAGGGTATTGATTTCCAGGAACACAAAGAACAGTGAAACGGGTTACTATAATAAAGGAAAACATTTAATATCCGCAACTCACACGTCTGTAGCACACATTTCATACCAGGTAAGTCAGTTTATGTGAAATATTACATAATATTTGCTAAATTACCAACATTATCTAACCTTAACCAGTGTCATGGGCGGCACTTTAGCGAAGCGGTCCCTGATTTGATCCCCACCTCGGACTCGAGGAGCCTGCATGTCCTCCCCGTGTCCATATGGGTTTACTCCAGGTGCTCCGCTTTCCTCCTACAGTCCAAAGACATGCGTGTTTGGTTCATTAGTGTTTACAAAGTGCCCTTTGTGTGTGCAAGTGTGTGTTCCCTATGATAAATTGGCAGCCCTGTTTAGGGTCATTCCTGCCTTGCACTCTGTGCCGACGGCTAGGCACCGGTTTTCGGCAACCCTGACCAGGATTAAGCAGATAAGAGAATGAATGAATGGATGAATGAATGAACCAGTGTCACTTAATCTTATTGCAGCTCAGAGTAATGCACTTCAGGCAAATGTTTAAACCAGTGGTTCCCAAAGTGGGGTGCAAAAAAAAGTAAGATACATAATACAGGTCACTTGTATTAACTCCACTGTAAAGGTGTTTTGTTTCTATTTTTTTCTTACTGAGTAAGAAGTTGCAGTTTTGTATGAATTCCAGTGTTCATAATAAAGTCCAGTGGAGTTTGGGAGCAATTCTTACCTAGAAAAGAAGGGCACTGCAGACAGTTTTGGAACCAGTGGTCTATACACTTTTCTTCTTCAAAGAATCTGTTAATTCCAAACAATTGTTTGTTCTCTATTTTTATATACATCTTGTTTGCTCTCTTTTTGGGAGACTCAAGAAGTATGACCCATTCCTTGTGTTTAAAGGGTTAAGCTTAAAAATAGCGCCACCTGACAGGTTTAGGAAGAGTATTATTGTTTATCTCCTAGAAACAGTCCATAAACACATGCTATTCATAGAGATCACACCCGTGTAATGCTGGAGGGATTTGATCAGGATCTGTTGTGTTTTGTCGTATGGACCTTCTCCTTGTTTGGATTCCTGAGTAATTACTGAGATGAAAAGCTGAAATTTGGACCGGGTTTAGTCAGCTGTTGGCTCACACATGGTGCCTGTACAGGAACATCAGCAGTGTTTGTGTGTATAAATAAAATAATAAATACAATCATTGAATGTTTGAGAGAATAAATGAGGTGTATAGAAATAGCTCTCCACAGCACCAGAGATTTAAAATCTGGTATCAAACTAATGGTTGGCAAGTTTAGCATCATCTGCATCACATACACTAAAGCTTCATTCGTGTCCATCAAGGTCATCGGAGACTTGCGTCCCATTTATCAGCGGGACGCACAGACGGAGACACTCAAATGAAAGATTCTTTTGATTTAATGCATGTTAGTGAATAGTAGTAAAACACATCCCAACGATTTGTCAGTGTAGTTGGTTTGAACCATTCGTATTAATTTCTAATAGTGATATGTCAGTCATGCAAAACTATATATAATTATACTAATCATAACTAATGGGACTGTGGTAGCCTAGCAGGTAAGGTACTGGACTATGGACCAGAAGGTCCAGGGTTCAAATCCCACCTCTGCCAAGCTGCTACTGTTGGGTCCTTGAGCAAGACCCTTAACCCACAATTGCTTGGATTGTAAGACTGTACCAATTGTAAGTCGCTCTGGATAAGGGCGTCTGCTAAATGCTGTAAATGTAATGTATAAATGTATAATGTAACTAATGATTGTAAAAAAAAAAAACGTTAGATAAAGGTGAATGAAACAAAAGACATGGTGGCACCAAGAAAGCAAAAGAACGAATTATAATATTGATTTTCATTGAGTTTCTTGGAAATATTTCTCAGCACCATCATATCGGGTTTGCTTAACAAAAATATACCTAGCTTGAGGTGGAAACAACAGATCTTGTCTGACCGAGTCTGGATTCCATCCTTGCCTCTAGTTACTGTTTGTACAGAGTTTTGGTAGGTTCTCCCCGTGACTTTCTGGGTTTCCCTTGTGTACTTTGCTCCCTCCCACTTGCTTGGCTGCTCTTATTTCCCCCATGGTGTAATCAAGTGAGTGTGTGTTGCCCGTTGATGGACTGTTGCCCTGTCCAGGATGTATGGTAACAGCTAGTGTTTCCAGGATACACTCCATGACACTGACCAGACCATTTGTAGCAGCTGTGATCAAATCAGAACTGTGGATTATCACATCAGCCCAGCTAAACTGCTTCACAGCATCTACTGCCTCTGACTCCTGCATCTGGTCTGTGCTGGATACAAACGTTTAGTCCCAAATCTAATAATTCACCGGAATGGTGATAATTGTCTGGGGATTTACTGTTTTTGCTCTGTTATGTAACTATGGGAAGTTCACTGATGCAGACTGACAGATGCATTAACCTCTTGGTGAACTCACTCTGGAGAAGTTTGTAATTATTCTGCTGTCACTTTCAGTGATTTTTTTTTTTCTGGGGGCGCACTCATTCCTACAAGAAAGAAATGGGTTCTCACCTAAGGAATGCATAAACCCCAGCCACTGGGGGCGCACTCCTAGTGCCAGTCCGAGCCCAGGATAAATGGGAGTTTCACGTCAAGAAGGGTGTCCTGTCCAATCACATTCATTATTATGAATTTAAATATACAGCTCTGGAAAAAGTGTTAGTACTGTAGGTGTTTGAGTGAAATTGATTTTTATTTTTTAATTACTGACAAAAAGGTGATTAGCCTCACAACAAAACAATCAATTCTTCTCCTTTTTTTGGTCATTATTGTAATAATTTACTGGCAAGAATACATTTTTGTATATTTACTTTTAGAAAACTACATATTTTACAGCTGTTGACATTTCAGAAAATTTGAACTGTTTATATTATAGTCTTGTGTTAAACAAAATGGGTACAAAGGTGTATTCAATCGCTTGTTCCCATATTCAGTCATAGATATGAATTGCTAAAAAACTGAGACCATTTCAAAATGATCAGTTTCTCTGGGCTTAGTTTTTGTAGGTACTGTATGTGTTTGGGTGAAATGGAACTTTTTTCTTTTATTCTATTAATTACTGACAAATTCCAAATATAAATATTTGTTTGTAACAGTGACCAGAACGTTTATTTGCTGTAAGTGACAACTGGTCTAAATAACAAAAGATGCTGTGTTTATAGACCTTTGTTTATACAGTCGTATGAAAAAGTTTGGGCACCCCTGATAATTTTCATGGTTTTTCTCCTCTTTGCATCTTCTCTGAAGAGTGGCAACATGGGAGCCTCAAAACAACTCTCAAATGGCCTGAAAACAAAGGTTGTTCAACATCATGGTTCAGGGAAAGGGGAAAGCTCTCTCAGAGATTTCAGCTGTCAGTTTCCACTGTGAGGAACATAGTGAGGCAATGGAAGACCACAGGCACAGTTACCTAGTTAAGGAACTCCAAGAAAAATCTCAGATAGGCAGGGCGAAGGATGGTGAGAACAGTCATAGTCAAGCCACAGACCACCTCCAAAGGACCTACACCCTCATCTTGCTGCAGATTGGTGTCACTGTTCATCGTTCAACTATACAGCACACTTTGCACAAGGAGAGGCTGTATGGGAGAGTAATGCAGAAAGAAGCCTTTTCTGCAGACACGCCACAAACAGAGTCACTGATGAGGTGTGCTAAAGCACACATTTGCGACAATCCAGCTTCATTTTGGAATAAAGTGCTGTGTACTGATGAAATAAAATTAAGTTATTTGGACATAACAAGGAGCGGAAAAAGAACACAGCATCCCAAGACAAACACTTGCTACCCACAGTAAAATTTGGTGGTGGTTCCATCATGCTGTGGGACTGTGTGGCCAGTGCAGGTACTAGGAATCTTGTTAAAGTTGAGGGTCGCATGGATTGTAGTTAATATCTCCAGATTCTTGAGAACAATGTTCTAGAATCAGTGACAAAGTTGCTCCGAGGCCAACGGCCCCAAACCCTGCTCAAAATCTACTAAGGCATTCATGCAGAGGAACCAGTACAACGTTCTGGAATGGCCATATCAGTCCCCCAGACATGAATATTACTGAAAATGTGGGCTGTCCATGCTCGGAAACCATCAAACATGACTGAACTGGAGATGTTTCTAAAGAAGAATGGTCCAAAGCACCTTCAACCAGAATCCAGACTGCGAAGCTGTTGTAGGAAGTGTTTTAGCGGCAGTTATTTCTACAAAAGGAGGAATCTACTAAGATTGATGTAATTTTTCTGTTGGGGTCCCAAAATTTATGCACCTGCCTAATTTTGTTTGAATAATTACTGCACACTTTCTGTAAATCCTATAAACTTCATTTCACTTCTCAAATATCACTGTGTTCATCTGCTATATGGTATATTTAACTCAAGTTGCTGATCTGAACAACCAATGATTTATAAACTAAAATCATGAAAATTATCAGGGGTGCCCAAACTTTTTCATACGACTGTAATACAAAGAACAGAAGTTGATACTCATTTTTACCAAAAGGATAGTAATTCTTTCACTTAGGAAGGTTCAGAACTCAGTATTTCAATCACAGGTTTTATTTCTTGTACTTTTGGTGATCACCTAATCAATAGCTCATTACGTAGAATGATGTGTCTGTGTTGGAATCCATCAGATAGCTACTGGAATGGAATTGCGGCCATGCATGTAGATATGTTGATTTTAATACAATTTGGAGTAGTCTCAATTTTTTCCAGATATGTTCATGTCATTATGTGAGTGATTTACAGTAAAAACATTTTTTAAAATCTGTAAAATGTGGTTTAAACAACACTATGCCACACCCGGATGGCCCCAGCCTTGAGTCCCAATAGTGTTTTTTGGCAGGGCCAGGCTTCATATGCAGACACAATTGGCTGTATCTAAGGGAGAGGTGGCCAGTCGGGAGATCATCCCCTGGGGCTGCAATAAAAACCTCTCCAGGGCACACTTACACCTGCGCCCTGTTAACCTGACTAGAAGAAGTGGAGTTTAAGAACGTGTGGTGTGCTATTTTCCAATGACATTAGTGTTATGAGTTTAGTTGGTACTTGAGGGCAGGGAGGCCAGTTGGGGGATCATTCCCTCAACGCTGCAACAGCCAGCCCTGCAATGGATTGCTGTCCTGCACCCAGTGAGCACTGGCATAGGCTCTGGATCCTCTGTAACCCTGACCATGAAGAAGCAGGTTTAAAATGGGGGGGAAAAACAATATTCAGTGAAAATGATTTAATGTTTGGCTCCTGTCTGTGATTTATGCAGCACACCGCACACTCCAGCTGAGCTGCTGGCCTTATTCCGCTATCCACGGGACCCCTACTCAGTGGAGCAGGCCAGAGCCGGCGAGATCTTTGAGCAAACGCTTCTCCTCATTCAAAGGCATGTCAACCAGGGACTGTTGGTGGACACTAATGGAACCGGTAAGGAAGATTACGGTCTTTTGTGGACGTGTGTCTGTACTTGTATAATCCATAAAGTAACTAAGTAAAAGTACTGCTAATCTGATAAAAACATACTCAAGTAAAAGCTGAATTAGGGCTTATGTATTTTACTCAAGTAGAAGTAGGCAGTCACGTGGCGGGTGATGAGCACTGGGAAATGTAGTGAGGAAAAGCAGAGGTTGTGCAATAACCGTTGTTTGTTTTTCACTTTCAGTACATTATTCAATAAATTGCATGAAATAGGCAATACTTTATTATAAAATACACTTTTAGGTTAATGACTAACGTACACTGTACAAGACTCTCTGGAGCACTCTGCAGTGCGGTACGACTACCTTTCATAAATCGGGGAGTACTTCGTTACTTGGCGCCACTGATTATTTGTGTGTGACAGAGGTTTGTGGCAGCTGGTGTGAGCCGTGTTAATCGTCCACTTTAACATCTTGTAGCTTTCCGTTACAATGATCTGGTGTCGCCTCGCTTCTTGGACATGATCGCGAACCTGTCCGGCTGCACCGCTCACCGTCGCATCAACAACTGCTCCGACATCTGCTTCCACCAGAAGTATCGCAGCCACGACGGCACCTGCAACAACCTGCAGCACCCCATGTGGGGCGCCTCCCTCACGGCCTTCGAACGCCTGCTAAAGTCAGTCTACGACAACGGCTTCAACCTGCCTCGGGGCGCCACGGAGAGACTGCACAACGGCTTTGCCCTGCCGCTGCCTCGCCTCGTCTCCACGGTCATGATCGGCACGGAGACCATTACCCCCGACGAGCGCTACACTCACATGCTCATGCAGTGGGGCCAGTTCCTGGACCACGATATGGACCTGACCGTGGCGGCTCTCAGTCAGTCCCGATTCTCAGACGGCCAGCTGTGTGTGTCCGTGTGCACCAATGACCCGCCCTGCTTTCCCATCATGTTCCCTCCCGACGATCCGCGCCAGTGGAGGAACGGCGCCCGCTGCATGTTCTTTGTGCGCTCAAGCCCGGTGTGTGGCAGCGGCATGACCTCGCTCCTCATGAACTCTGTGTATCCGCGCGAGCAGATCAACCATCTGACCTCCTACATCGACGCTTCCAACGTGTACGGCAGCTCGCGCCACGAAGCTGACGAGTTGCGTGACCTGGCAGGGCATCGTGGCATGCTGCGGCAGGGCATTGTGCAGCGCACGGGCAAACCGCTGCTCCCCTTCGCCAGCGGACCTCCCACCGAATGCATGCGGGACGAGAACGAGAGTCCTATCCCCTGCTTCTTGGCTGGCGATCACCGCGCCAACGAGCAGCTGGGCCTCACGGCCATGCACACCGTCTGGTTCCGCGAGCACAACCGCATTGCCGGCGAGCTGCTGCGCCTCAACCCGCACTGGGACGGCGACACCATTTACCACGAGGCTCGTAAGATCGTCGGTGCCCAGATGCAGCACGTCACCTACAGCCACTGGCTGCCCAAGATCCTGGGCGAAGCCGGGATCAAGCTGATGGGCGACTACCACGGGTACGACCCCAACGTCAACGCGGGGATCTTCAACGCTTTCGCCACGGCAGTGTTCCGCTTCGGCCACACGCTCATCAATCCCATCCTGTACCGGCTGGATGCCAACTTCCAACCCATCCAGCAGGGCCACATCCCACTAAACAAAGCGTTCTTCTCCCCCTTCCGCATCGTAAACGAGGGCGGCATCGACCCCATCCTGCGCGGCCTCTTCGGCATCGCAGGAAAGATGCGGGTGCCCACGCAACTGCTCAACACGGAGCTGACCGAGCGCCTCTTCTCCATGGCTCACTCTGTGGCATTGGACCTCGCAGCCATGAACGTTCAGAGAGGTCGAGACCACGGCATCCCTCCCTACAACGACTACCGAGTGTTTTGCAACCTCAGCTCCGCGCAGACCTTCGACGACCTGAGGAACGAGATCCGAAGTCCAACCGTTCGAGAGAAGCTCGAGAGGTAAATGAGTTTCGTGGCCGGCTGAAGTTTTGCGTCGTTTCGCTCTCGGTAAATACTAAAGCCTCGGGATGTCTGTGATCACAGGCTGTATGGCACACCGCTGAACGTCGATCTGTTCCCTGCTCTCATGGCAGAGGATCTTGTTCCTGGTAGCAGGCTGGGCCCGACCCTCATGTGCCTACTGGCCACCCAGTTCAAGCGTCTTCGAGATGGAGACAGGTGAGCTTCCTCAGGGCTGCGAACAAAACAAGCAGAGTTTCTTTAATAGGCTTTAGAATGTGGAAGATGTTTAGGTTGTAGGTTTTGTAAAGATTTAATGGGGCTATATTATAGAAACTTAGTCTCTTTAGTCCTAAAGCTGAATTTACACCGTGCGATTTCAGCAATCTTACATTTACAGCATTTAGCAGATGCCCTTATCCAGAGCCACTTACAATTGGTACAATCTTACAATCCAAGCAATTGTGGGTTAAGGGTCTTGCTCAAGGACCCAACAGTGGCAGCTTGGCAGAGGTGGGATTTGAACCCTGGACCTTCTGGTCCACAGTCCAGTATTTTAACCGCTACACTACCACAGTCCAGATCTTGGAAGTTTATGACAAGTCACACAGTATGAGATGATGGAGCATTGTCTCAAAGCAACTTTACAATTTTAGATTGTCTTCTAATATCTACGGCCAATCCCAAATTGTGCAAGCCTAGGACGACAGTGGCAAGGAAAAACTCCTTAAGCGTTCTGAGGAAGAAACATTGGGAGGACCAACAAGAGGGACCCAACCTCCTTGGGTGGTAAACTTTTGTAATTAATGGAAATTCAAAATCATTATGAAAATACAAGAATGTACTGCTATGACCGTGTTAACCCTCAAGAGGGTGGTATGATGGACCCGATAGGTTTGTCTGATGGAAGCCAAAAATGCATTGATAGTCAGTCCACTATCAATATAGATATAAATTTGTGATATACTGAAAATAAATAAAATAGATGAGACTTTATGTATTATTTTATATTATTAATATGTTCTAAATGCCCATCTTAACTTACGACTGAAGAATTCTATTACATTGACCTATTACAATTTTTTGCCCATCGTAAATTGAGATCTGACCAGGTCAAGATAAGATTTTACAGATTTATATTACAGAAGCAAATTTTAATTCAGGAACATTATCCCATAGCATCTTATCTCAAGTTCGGGGTAGGATATCAACCATCATCATACCTTTTACTTGGCAACCGAACACGTACACTCACACTCAGCTGTTTTGAGCCAAGCAAAATAAATGTGTGATGAGTGAGAAAGCAACTTGTACAAGAAAAACCAAACAGAAGGGCTCTACACTTGAGGCCAATGAGCTGGAAGTTCACTAATACACAATCTTCAAAACCAATTTCTGAAGATTTACCATTCGAAATGTTATACAGGACTCTGGACTGTGGCTTTTAAGAAGAGCACAACATTTTTCGGTAGCCTCTTCTAGTTTCATGGCACCCCACCTAAAAGTTAGAAAGTACGGTCATTCTCCTCAAGGTCTGAGTAGAAAATAAATTCGATATTAATTTTTTTGTTTCTACTCCTTACCTGTAAAATCAGGATGAATTAAGAGAGCACTGGGGTTGTCCTTATGTTCCCAGGATTGTTTGGCAAGTCAGGATGTTTGAGGAGAATGAATTTCTGATAATAGTTAGGAACTGTTATTCTGTAATGTCTTCTGTTCTAACTGAAATGGTCATAACTACTAGAAGTTCTAGAAGCCCCAGAACATAAGTGATCAAATTCCTATGTACTGTTTCACAAAGATGCAAATGCGTCATAACGTCACAAATTCAGTAGTCATTTGAAATGCATCCTCAGAACTATTTGGTGTTTGTGAAGGTTCTGGTATGAGAACCCGGGCGTGTTTACCCCGGCTCAGTTGACTCAGCTGAAGCAGTCGTCTCTCACCCGGGTGCTGTGTGACAACGGAGACAACATCACCCGCATCCAGTCTGACGTCTTCAGAGTGGCAGAGTTCCCTCACGGATATGGAAGCTGCGAAGACGTGCCCAAGATTGACCTGCGCATGTGGCAGGATTGTTGTGAAGGTACGAGCAGTTTGATTTCCTTGATTAGACTTTTATTACATAATCTGTTCTCGGAGGTGTGCATCTAGCCAGACTACACCTGTAACGTTCTCTGGGTTGTTTGGGTAAAGCCCCTTTGTTTGGAATTCCACTAGATAACATGTGAGGGCAGAGACCCATGTGTCTGTCTGCGTGCAGTGCTCATGAGGGTTCCTCTTATGAGGACTCTTATTTTTCTATTACAACTACAGATTCCATGTTTAGCTGATTCATACAGTGGTCTTACATTTAACATTTTAAGGTGATGGCTCTGTAGCAGAAGTCTCTTTGTCTTCCTATGGGTAAAATTATTCCAAATCCTGCATTTGAACACACTGTGCCAGAAGCCTAGAAGATGATATTTTTTTGTTTGTTTCTGATTTCTGTATTGATAGCTCACATGAAGAGTGATTACAGATTTCTAATGTCTTATGACGATCATGAAATGATTCCACACAGACACCATTTTCGCTGTTGATCTGCTGCTGAAGCTGAATGCATCTGCGCCGATTGGTGCAGGACAGCAAAGGAAACGCAGCATTTTAAGTTGCTTTCTTCTAATACAGAGGCAGGTGCAGTGGTTAGTACGGTTGCCTCACAGCTCCAGGGGCCCGAGTTTGTTTGTTTGTGGATGGTCTCCCCGTGCCTGCTTGGATTTTCTTCTGGCACTCTGATTTACTCCCACAATCCCAAAACATGGGATCAACTGGCATTTCTAAAGTGTCCTAGAGTGGGTGGGGGAGTGTAGGGTTTCGTTCTTTGGTTGGTTGGTTGGTTGGTTGGTTGGTTGGTTGGGGGATTTGCTCATTCATTCATTGGTTGGCTGGTTGGTTTATTTGTTGATCGGTTGTTGGCTTCATTGTTTGGTTGGTTGGTTCATTCATTGATTTGTTGAATGGGTCTTTTATTCGTTGATTGGTTGGTTTGTTTAAATTTTTTTTTTTGTCCGTTCATTCAGTGGTTGGTTGGATGGTTTGGTGTTTAGTTGGTTGGTTTGTGCATTCATTGATTGGTTGAATGGATTGTGCATTCAGTGGTTGGTTGCTTCCTTTTTGTTTAGTTGGTTGGTTTGTTGCTTGGGGGGTTGGGTTGTTCATTGGTTGGTTTGTTCATTCCTTGATTGGTAGCTTGGTTCATTGTTTGGATGGCTGGGTGTGTGTGGTTTGTTGTTTAGAGGGTTGGGTCATTCATTTGTTGGTTGGTTGAGTTGATTGGGGTTGGGTTGTCGGTTGGTTTATTTGTTTATAGGTTGCTTTCTGTGTTGTATGGTTGGTTTTAGTACATTCGTTCATTGTTTGGTTGGTTGGTTTGTTGTTTGGTTAGTTTGTTCATTTGCTGATTAGCTTATTCGTTCATTCATTCTTTGTTTGGTTGGGGTTTTTTTCTGTTGTTTGTTCATTCCATGGTTGGTTGAATGGTTTGTTGTTTGGTTGGTTGATTGGTTAGCCCTCACCTTGCACTATGCTGCTGGATAGGCCCCTGTCACCTGCAACCCTGAATTGATTAAAAACTTTGGAAAATGAGTGAGAATTTCTGTCACCATTTAATTTTATTTTTGAAGTGTCCTTCAGACTTTCCCCCTCACACCCTTGAAGCTCCCATTGGACAGCATATTCATTCCTCACCCCAGTTCTCCAATTCTTTGATCACATCCTCTGCTATCTGCTACATTGACAGCATTTAGCAGACGCCCTTATCCAGAGCCACTTACAATTGATACAGTCTTACAATCCAAGCAATTGTGGGTTAAGGGCCTTGCTCAGGGATGCAATTTGCCATTTGGTCCATAGTCCAGTACCTTAACCGCTAGGCTACCACAGTCCATATTTAAACCCCTTGTTTGAAGCAATCAGGGTGAAGCATTTGTATGCTGTTTAAATAGTGTCTTTTAATGGACTGCGGTGTCACAGCAGTTAAGCTAATGGACTGTTCACCAGAAATTCCACTGCCAGTGTGCCCCTATTGGGCCCTTGAACAAGGCCCTTTATCCCCAGCTGCTTGGGTAGTACCTTGTAAGATTGTATCAGTTGTATGTCTCTCTGAATTGTAGCATTTGTTAAATGCTGTACGTTAATGAAGAGCTGAAGGTCAGCAATACTCATGCACAGACGGACATTAGTGAGCACGGGACAGTGAAGCTCGCACGTAAATGCTCTTTAAATATTATACACATGATTTTAGAGTGCGTTCAAGCCCTCGTCTCCTAAGCTCCAGTGGTTCCTTATCTGCGTTTACTGGCATGGCCTGCCATGCAGCTTTTTTCAGTAAAAATGTGAGCCTTTTTACTTTTTGGGATGAAAATATTCAGTGTCTGTAATTTTACTGCAGCACTACCATCTACCACGTTGTATGCCGTCTGAGATGTGATTTTCAGTGAGGTCCTGAAAATATATCTTGGACAAACTTTGGCATGGTCATGATCGTTTTTAAAAAATTACTATGAAAGTTTTAAAGGGGTTTTCCTTGAAGAAAGGATTTTTCGAAGACAAAGGCACAAAGACATGGAATGTATTTATACAATAAACAAATAAATAAAAGCAACTATAATTGAGTGTGAGTAGCTTCCCAGAATAACAAGAATGGGAACATTTACTGTAATATTCATGCTTGTTGTTTAAGTGGTATTGGAGTCAT
This sequence comes from Ancistrus triradiatus, assembly GCA_025084515.1. NCBI lineage: Eukaryota > Metazoa > Chordata > Actinopteri > Siluriformes > Loricariidae > Ancistrus > Ancistrus triradiatus. Next base: position 418,322 of record JAJAGP010000324.1, read on the forward strand.
TATCCCAGACTAGAGCAGCAGTTATTTTAATTTTCGGTGTGACTCAGATGGGACTGTGTTCCTGGAGTGTGTTCTATAACTCAGAGTTAATTTAGTGTGATTAAATAGGATTAGCAAAGTAAAGTTTCCCTTGTTATAGTCAGGGTTTCTTGACATTTTGGTTTAGTGATTGGAAATGGTCTTTTGTTCCAAATCCATGGCAGTCATTTGAGAAGTTTGTCATAAAATGGTTGGGAATTTAATTAGCAGTAGAATTTATTGTAAGGCTTGGAACACATTGATTCTTTGTGATGGAGAAGGTGGAGTGTGTGCTTTAGTGGATTTACTAAAGATTTATGTGTAAAATCCTTAAACGTGCCCAATCAGATCTGCCGTAGCAACCTGCCTAGAAGTAACTGGGAGAAAAACCAAACCCATGCGTAAATTAATATAATGGAAACCAAGGATTAATCCTTCTCATCAAGGGTGCAAGAAGAGGCTAGAACCAGCACTGCCAAGCTGCCACTTGTGTGAGGTCCCTAACTCTCCACTGATAGAGTGCATTATACAGTATGTAACTCATTCTGGGTGTCAGCGAGATGGAAACGTGTAGTTTTGCAGAATATTATCTTAAGAAAATCTTATTTCCTTAAAACCTTCATTGTTTTCGTATGTAGGCTGTGTTGCATTGTGCAGCTAACAATAAGTGGAGACACATTTTTAATTTACCATTATTTCAATTGTCTAGCTTAATCCACTCAAACAGCAAAATGTAGGAAAAGCTTCAAGCCAAGCATTTAAAAAAATTAGCAAACAAGAAATAGAGGCGAGCGGCCTTGGTGGGTTTCCTTGCTCTCAAAGACCCACAAAACTTCCATCTAAAACACCCAATTAAAGAAACAGCATTCCTTACGTAGACAACTTTTGTATGTTCCCTTCACTCAAGGCTTTTAAAACTTTTGAACTGAAAGTATGTAGGCCTCATGTCCAGTAATGTTTGGTAAATTTTGATGCTTGCCTAGTCAACTCTTAGTCTAAGACAAGTGAGAGGCTATTGTATTGTTAAGAAAACATTTAAAGAAGTTTTTCCTAACTCTTTTAAGAATAAAGTTAAGAAAAACACACGTTTAAGAAGATTTTCTTTCTTAAGACACTTTTGTGAGTCCGGTCCCTGAACTAGTTGAGAGCTTAAATCCTTTAAGATGCCACCGTTGGGCCCTTGAGCTCCTGTGAATCTGAGGTAAGAGCCAACTGGTGGAAACAGCAGTTCTTGAGAACCTGGGTTCGAACCTCAGGCTGGGCTGGCAATGCGAAGGTTGCATGGTGCGGTTAGGATGGACTCCGGGCTACCCTGTTAGCCTGATCAGAAGTCCTTTAACTGCTCAGGTTCATTGTAGGTCCCATTGGATAAGACCAGCTGAAAATGTAAATGTTTGTGCTTAGTCACAGGCGGTGGTTCTTCTGCTGAGCCTCTACCTGTTAGGAATGCTCTTTAGTTCTCATTCTTAGCTCATGCATCTTCTTACCTCTTAATTTTCTCTTATTCTTTATTGCTGCTTTATTCGTGGTCATCAAACAGAACTCAGTTTATATGTAAACATGCAAGTCCTCCTTTGATAAAGCCAATTACAGGAGGATTGTCATGTTTACGCACGAAAAACTTCAAAGATGACTTTGAATTCAGTCTTTCCCCAAAAGAGAGGTAACTACAGAACATTTTGCACACAGCCATCTCTTTCATGTTCTTTATATGGGACGTTTATTGCACTGCCCTGTTGAGACAAGTCCCTTGGTTTGCAGATAAAAGCAGCACATGTACCTCATGGTGTGAGATGTCATAGACACTAAGACTTCTTCATTTCAAGAAATGCAAATATGTAGGGAATTAATCTTTTTGAATGGGTTTAGTGATTTGAATATCTGATCTGACGGTTAAATCTAGATGTAGACCCTGCTTTGATGTCAGATAGGCTTCAGTGTCAAAGTCCAAGTCTGAGTTTCACAATAGAGCATTGTCTCAAAAAGGTGTAGGGAGGTAGTGGCAAGGAAAAATGTGAAGAGCAAGAAACCTGGAGAGAAGCAAGACTCAAAAATGGACCCAACCTCCAGGGCAGCCTAGATGTTATATTTAAGAATTGAAGAACATTCATTTAAATTCAGATATTTACATTAAAATTAATTACATCATTTTAAAATATTAGAATAAATGGCTTACATTGGCAGAAATTAAAGGCATAAAAGAGGACATATCCTAATGAATATAGAACAGAGTTAAATAGGAAATATAATAAAATGGTAAATGTAATAAAATGGAGAATATAATAATATATTAAATATAATAATAAAATCAAGAATATAATATAGTACTTGTGATAAATGAAATGGAGAATGTAAAAAATTGTAATCTAATTAATAAAAATGGAAATACAAAATGGTATAATAAATAAAGTGAATATAATAAGATATTACATATAGTTAATAAAAGTGAGAATATAATCAAATAGGGCATGTAATAAATAAAATGGAAAACATGACAAAATATGAACTTTAATTAATAAAAGCAAGGATGTAATAAAATAGTAAATGTAAGAGACTAGAGTGTATAACAGCGTATTACATTTTATTAATAAAAGCGAGAATATAATAAAATAGGACATGTAATAAATACATTTAAGAATATAATAAATAGGGACTATTAGCGAGTGTCTGGGTGTAATTTAGTCGAGTATAAATAAATGTATGTGTACATTTTATGTATTTTTGCCTCGGTGCAGAATGAGAGCAGCACCGGTTCTGACCCGCTCTCAGTAAAGTGCAACCTTGTTAAAAATCCACAGACTGCCGTACCAAAGGTCAGTTCAATGCCCTGTCCTACCGCTTCAGAGGCCGCAGGTCAGCAGAGCACAGCTACGCAGAGGAGAAACCCACCCACAGGTAAAGCTCCGCTTGAATCGTGTCTGTGCGTCATCAGTTAGTCAGTTGTACAGTGATGGGCCAAAAGTCTGAGCGCACTAGTGAAAATGCGTGTTGTGGAGAAGGATTCATACAGTAGAAAGATAATGACCCAAACACACCTTAAAGCTTTGCAGCAACAGCTTGAAGATCAGGGAGTGCTGAGTGTTATGGACTTTCCTCCACAGTCATCTGACCTAAACCCCACTGAGCATTCACGGGGGCACTTGAAGACAGCCAAACTTGGATCATCAGGTTTTGCACAAATGTGTGGAGTCCAAGCTCGAGCAACTAATATCTTAATATCTTAGTTAATATTTTCACCGGTGATCGAAGACTTTCGGCTCCCACTGTGCCTTTATGAACCCAGTACATTCGTGGATTTTATGTAGTTTCTGCGTTTTGTATAAAGTGGACCAATTTTTAATACATGAGCTGGAGCTTGATATGAATATAGTCTGTATGTATTTTGTGTTTCAGTCTTGTTGATGATGGAGAAACCATCGTAAATGCAACTGTCACACCAACGTCAAACACTGAAGCAGCAGGAAATGAGTTCCAGGACTTCGTTGTGGACATGCAGAAGACTATCAGTAGTTTACGAAGGCAGGTGAGTCTGGACAGTTTGTTCTTCTGTGTCCTTCTGTTCAAGCGTTTAAGCTGAACACACATCTTTGCGGAAACTTCTTAAAGACAACAATCACAGCTTTATTGATGGAGTGTATTGGATCAATTTGTCAAATAGCTGAATGATCTGAATCCAACTGTCCATTTAATGGATCTGTTTTATTTTATTCTATCCAGCACCAAGCAGATGTCTTGGGTGTCTGAAGTTTTTTTTTCTTTTCTTCTTTACTGGAAACTTGTCTGAGATCATTCTGCTGCCTTCCGTTGCAGCCAGGATCACATTTAAAGCTCTTGTCCTGGCTTTTCAGTCTCAGATGGGTTTTGCTTCATTTTATGTACCTTCTTAGATTCAGAATCTGCAGGTACGTCCTTCTCTGAAATTGAGATATGCCCACAAGGTCAGATTTTAGTGTTTCATTGTGTGTTTACATGCACTTAATACAATCATAGTCCGATTTTTGCAGTTATTAATTATTCTAATTATGGTCATGTGAACAGCGTATGCCGATCTAGAAATCAGATTAAGAAATCAGATAAGCGAGCTGGATTTTATCCCAGTATACCGATTTCAGTCTGTTTTCTCAGTCTGCGTATGCTCACGGCCTAACCGACACAGTTGCCAGGTCTGCTTATTCTAATGACTTGCCGTTATTTGGGCTCTCTTTCCATTGACCTGTGGGGTTTTTCTCGTAGGATCTGGCAACCTCGGAATGAAATGTGCACGGAATTAAAGGCAGTGAAACAGAACTCTTTGTGGAGACTCTGAAACGCAGTATGTGCTTGATAGAATTTTATTATTTAATATTAAAGTTTGAAGTTAAGTCAAATATTTCTGTGAGATTATTGTCCAATTATTATCCGAGTCAGGTAAACCCGGAGGTTTCACATTATCTGATTACTCAAGTGCATGTAAACGCATCGAACGGGTTACTGACCAAATCTGATATCCTGCAGTTGGATTATTAAGTGCATGTCAGAAAGGCCTAGTGTCTCTCATCATTCCATAAACCCATCTCTTCAAACAATACTAGGGTTGTACATGCCCTTAACATCAAGTCTGTCTATTTGCATCATGGCACATTCATGTGGTTGCACATTTTGAAAGTACATGTAGCTCTGGATAGGAGCGTCTGCCAAATGACTAAATGGAAATGGAAAGTGCCCTGATCCAGTAGAATTACAGCATGCTTTAAGTAGACCAGCTCTGCCAGCTCTACTCCTAATGGGCCAGTGTCCAGTGCAATAGGGACAGTTTCATGCTCAGAAACACCTGGTTTAGCTCAGCAGTTAAATACCAGGGGTGTTACAGTAAGGAGCTGAAGGCGAGACTTGGGAGGGCACATAGCCCATGCTCGGTTAAAATAACTGCCTTAAAATGTTGGCGGAAGTCCTTTTACACACATCGATGTGTGTGTAATGTTCCGATACAGAGGGTCTGTGTTAATGGATTTTTTTGTTTTCCAATCAAATGCACTGGTGGGTATTATGGGGTGTGGGGGGGGGAACGGACTTAAGTGTCTCCTGTCCATTCACCATCTTTGCTGGCATCTTGCTCAGCTGATGGGGGTTGCTGTTGTAGCATAAGGAGATGATCCCCATCTGTCCACCACAAGACCAGCAAGGGCCATCACTGTACCCACCTTTCTTACCCTCCTTCAGTCACAGCTAATTATGCCTGTTTGCGACACCAGACCTGGCTAGAAGGCACTGCTGGGACTTCGGGCCACCGCAGTGGTGGACTAGCGACTACGAATATTTCTGAAGTTTTCTGATTATTCAAGGGGTCTCGTAAGAAGCATACTCTGATTTATTTTTAAGGCCTAGAAATCAGTTTAAGATATCTGATAGAGAGCAGTAGTTGGATTTCTCAACCCATGTATAATCTTACTCTGATTTCAGTCCGTTTTCTCACTAATACGCATGCATGCCCCTGTTACCAGGTAGAGTGTAGAGCTGTCCCAGAAGTTACTTTGGGTCTTCCCGGCTTGTTTCCACAGACTTGTTTCCACAGTATATCCTCGAGGAAATGAATAATTTGATTATTTAATTCAGAAGGTTTGAAGTTCACATCTTTCTGTGTCATGTAAACCCAGCGGTTTCCCATTATCTGATTACCCAAGTGCATGTTAACTCATTAGATCATATTGCTGACAAAATCAGATTTTCTGAACTTGGAGTATTAAGTGCATGTAAACGCGCTCACTGACTTTAGATTTGAGTGTGATAGGGGTCTGCAAGGCCGGACTTGCATCCATTTTTCACAGGATAGGCTCTGACCTCAGATCTGATCAAGGACAAACCAGGAACATCATGCATTCAATTTCAGTGTTCTGTGTTTAAACATTGCATTGATACTCCCAGTGCTTGGCGTCCAGGCGTACAGCTGGATGTTACCCAAGTCTTCGCTGTGGGGGAAGGCTGGAGTTGGTCCTTGCCCCTGCTGTAGAGGGCTGACAGCATGACCTGGCACTGCCTGAGCAGAAACAGGATATCCCAACGTTGTATCAGATAGCGCTGCACGTTTGGAGAGATCAACTCGAGCCAGTCAGGGCCGAAAGCGAATCCAGCGTCCAAACACATGGCTTTAATTACATCATGGCAGCGAGAGAGTGAACAGATTCTGTAACTTGCATCACAGCCTCGAACATAAGCAACGTGGAATGCTCATCAGAAATGGGAGTCTCATTTTAAATTCTTACCATTGAGAGAAAGTAGAAAGTCGCCATGCCGGTGTTCTTCATTTAAAACCAATTGGTTTCAGATGTCTTTTTTGGGGTTAACGTACAATACGATCACTGGCTCTGTTCATGTACAGAATAATAAAACATTAATGAGATCATATCTCTGCGGGAATAGAAAGCGTTCACGTCTACATCTGAGCGAGTATATATTAAACCGATTAGGGCCAATCCGAATGAAATTTCCATCTGATTGAATGAGATGGGTAAGCCTTTAGTCTGTTAAATCGAAATATAATAGTCATGTGAACTTCTGTGTATGATTACATTTCATCCTCACTATGAGAATACGTTCTGCACAGGTGTGATTGTGTCGCGATGATCAACATAGTTAAAATTTACATTTACAGCATTTAGCAGACGCCCGTATCCAGAGCGACTTACAATTGGTACAACCTTACAATCCAAGCAATTGTGGGTTAAGGGCCTTGCTCAGGGACCCAACAGTAGCAGATTGGCAGAGGTGGGATTTGAACCCTGGTCCATAGTCCAGGGTACCAGGCTACCATAGTCCAAAGGTGAAAATAAAGTATTAACAAAAAAAAAGCCAGCAGCATGAAGGCTGAAAGGTTTGGAATAATGATCACTGTGGTTTTCTCACAATATGCCCGAGTGTTGCTAGACTGAACTGTAACGCCTCACTCTGTTTAATAAGTTAAGTTGAATTGTACAACAGTCAGTTCCATCAGTCTGATTGGCTGAGAAGCGTTCTCACCGTGTTGATATTTGCGATAACACACAAATAAGATCTCACACCATCGGCACTTGCCAATATCGACAAGCTTTAAGCACACGGTCATGTAAGGTATACAAATAATGTAATAACTCTAATAAATGACTCAACTGTGTCGTCTAATTCTTGATTTATTTTTATTATTATTACTATCAAAGTCAGCTCTTCACAACACATTTGTGGAAGTGTATCATGGTTCGAACAAAGGAGATTTGTGAGGAGCCCAGAAAGAGTTGTTGATGCTCACCAGGTTGGAAAAGGTCACAAAACCATCTCTAAAGAGTTTGGACTCCCCCAATCCACAGTCAGACAGATTGTGTACAAATGGAGGAAATTCAAGACCATTGTGACCCTCCCAAGGAGTGGCCGACCAACAAAGATCACTCCAAGAGCAAGGCGTGTAATAGTTGGTGAGGTCACAAAGGAGTCCAGGATAACTTCTAAGCAACTGAAGGCCTCTCTCACATTGGCTAATGTTAATGTTCATGAGTCCAACATTAGAAGAACATTGAGCAACAATGGTGAGCATGGCAGGGCTGCAAGGAGAAAGCCACTGCTCTCTAAGAAGAACATTGCTGCTCGTCTGCAGTTTGCTAAAGATCATGTGGACGAGCCAGAAGGCTATTGGAAGAATGTTTTGTGGACGGATGAGACCAAAATAGAACGTTTTGGTTTAAAAGAAAAGCGTTATATTTGGAGAAAGGACAACAATGCATTCCAGCATAAGAACGTTATCCCATCTGTGAAACATGGTGGTGGTAGTATCATGGTTAGGGGCTTGTTTGCTGCAATCTGGGCCAGGACGGCTTGCCATCATTGATGGAACAATGAATTCTGAATTATATCAGAGAATTCTAAAGGAAAATGTTAGGACATCTGTCCATGAACTGAATTTTAAGAGCAGGTGGGTCATGCAGCAAGACAACGACCCTAAGCACACAAGTCGTTCTACCAAAGAATGGTTACAGAAGAATAAAGTTAATGTTTTGGAATGGCCAAGTCAAAGTCCTGACCTTAATCCAATGGAAATGTTGTAGAAGGACCTGAAGTGAGCAGTTAATGTGAGGAAACCCAACAACATCCCAGAGCTGAAGCTGTTCTGTACGGAGGAATGGGCTAAAATTCCTCCAAGCCGGTGTGCAGGACTGATCAACAGTTACAGGAAACGTTTAGCTGCAGTTATTGCTGCACAGGGGGGTCACACCAGATACTGAAAGCACCAATATGTAATATTGGATCATTTTCCTCAATAAGTAAATGACCATGTACTTTTAGAACTTGTGTGAAAATCTGCTGATGGTTTAGATAGGTTAGGTAGTTAACAATTTGTTGTGGAGCTTCTTTTTTGGTGGAAGGTATTTTCACTATTAAATCATATTCAGTATGAAATTCGGGCTGTCTTTTGATTCATTTTGTTTCTTTATTCTTTTCGGATAAGATCATGGTAGGATATATCTACGCCCTTCAGCTCGTGCCTGCGACCAAATCACATCATGGTCTGTGCACTCCCTCTCGTGTTCTGTTGCATAAGTAAGCTTTCCTGGACCTACAGCAAGCGTTTCGATGGAAAACCAGTGCTACAGCCTGGCAGGCTCACGTCTCTCGTTGCTGGTGTAGTGTTTGTACTAAATGAGTGTAGCTTTGGTTCAGCTCTCATTCAGTGCATGTAAATGGAGGTTTTTTTTTATCAGATTGTTTAGTTTAATGTAAATACAAATCGCGTACAAGTGTCAAGGTAATGTCTTTCATGCTCTGGCATCTATTGTTTTGCAGATAAAGCGACTGGAAGCCCGTCTCAGCAAGACACATTGCACTGATGAGGAAGGAAGAGAGCGGGAGAACGGAGAGAGCTGGAAGAAAGACCACTGCTCCACATGCGAATGCAAAGTAACTAACCCTGTCATTTCTGTACATTTACCGACATCTGTCTAAGGGTGGCCCAAGTGGCTCTGCACACCAGAGATCACCGGTCTGATCCTGACTTTAGACTCCGCCTGTGTGAAGTTTGCATGTTCTCCTCAAATACATGTTGTTTACTGGAGGCAATCCAGTTTTCTCCGACATTCCAAAAACTTGAGTTAGGTTAACTGGTTCCTGTAAGTTGCCACAGTACGAGCGCTTGACTAGTATTATTCTAACCTTGGTCCCGCCATGAAGAGCTATTGATGCTGATGTGACGTTAAATGAATAATTAAACAAAAAAAAGCATCTTCTAGATGCAAGCTTCCAAAATATTTTACTTTTTTTTATCAGATGTTAAACTACAGTAAACTGTATACAAATGGAATGTACAGTACTGTGCAAAAGTCTTAGGTCATCATTTAGATTTGTTGTGTGATGGCCATAATGACCATATGATTTGATCCAAAACTTTCAAACACGGATTCGTCACTCCGTAATCCTCTTTTCCACTGATCTTCATTCCAATCTTTGTGAGCTTTGCCATATCTTAGCCTTTTGACCCTGTTCCCCTTCTGAAAAAGTAGTTTCTTGGCTGCTACCCTTCCAAAAAGACCATTCCTGATTAAGCTTCCTCAAACTCTTGAATGGTCAGCTTGGCATCTCGATGAAGCTGCCAGACGCTGCTATTGCTCTAGTATAAGGGGAGGAAACTAAATGCTCTCCGCTGTAGAGTAGAGAAGCTTTTTCTGGGGGTTTTTTAATACTGCATACAAACGTAATGTCATTTCTGGTTGCATTCTAATAAACAGACTAATAAATTATATATGGTCATTATATCTTTGCTAAAATGATGGTATATCTAATCTAATGGTGGCCTAAGACTTTTGCACAGTACTGTACTGTTTAAAAAAATCTGCTATTTTACAGATGTAATGCCTCTTTTGCTGCCTTGTATATCGTAATCAGTTACACACGGTAATTACTGTTTACATGCCAAACTATTGCACTGCTCCATCCGTTATGGGAAGTAGGATATATAAGCTCTGGGTTATGTTCCCAACTAAATACATTTCAGAAATATAATTACCTGCAGTGAACACTGAGCTGAACCAGGTTACTGTGGAGCACCCCAATGCACCGGAATTCACCATGTGTCACTCTGACATCTGGATTCTGTACTCTTTCCATCTGGAACGGGGTGAAGCAGGTCTAATTGGTTGCCTGTGCATGTGTGCTTGTTTTGAAATGCTGAATCCACTGCATGTGATTGGAAATCGCATTAATTACATCAGAGTACAGTTCCAGAGAATACTCTAGCTGTTATTAGTACTTAACATTAGTGACCCTGTAATTCCGCACATCAACACAAGGCTGGAAGATCAGGTGATTTTGAACAGGTGTTTTTTTTTTTCTCAAAACCTTCACACAAAGTAACCATCAGACTTTGTGTTTTTTGATGTTGCCCCACTGACTGGACCTTGCCATAGTCATGCAGTAGTTTGGATACTTTGCACATAGCGTTTTATCTTAAACATTAAGATTAATTAAAACTCATTTGGTACAGTACTGAACAATAGTGTTCTAATCTTTGCATTTTTTTAAATAAAATTTGAAACACAATGAAAACGAAAGGGGTGTGTCATACCATGTCAATTTCTACACTAGAGCTAAAATACCTTGTCACACCGAGTAAGATGTTTTCGCACAAAAAAATGGATGTAATTTTTTACAAAGTGGTACCGTCACACTGTAGGTTTTTTTTTTTATGTTGTTGTCTAAACGCACACACTCCCTGCTTTTGCTTTCTTTAATTTCCCTTGTCTTAATGTGTCATGGGGAATTTTGGCGTATCTTTTTCTAGTCATCGACACGAGTGAAAGTTAGTTTACATCCAGAACGACTTACAGTTGATACAGTTTTACAATCCAAGCAATTGTGGGTTAAGGGCCTTGCTCAAGGACCCAACAGTGGCAGCTTGGCAGAGGTGGGATTTGAATCTTCTGGTCCATAGTCTAGTACCTTACCCGCTAGGCTACCACAGTCCACAGTTAAGTTAGTGCCGGAAGCGCTAGTTTGTGTTTCTGTGGGCATGAATAGGCTAGGATGCACTTAGATAAGTAAGAAACCGCTTCCATCCAGTCACTGTGAGCTTTATCACCATCATTCTCCAGCCTTTCAGTTCTGTTCCACCAAATCCTTTCTTTAATATCCATGTTTTTAGAGTTTTTGCTCACAGATGTTCTGCATGACAACCGAGCTCTGATTGGTCAGCCTGATTTTAATGCATTGTAGCAATGCAGAAATAGAACAGGCTTTGATTTAAACATTTTCTACAGCGTCACAGTCCGTCAGTTTTCTACTTGGTGTGAAGGACGGCATTAATATATGCGTGTGTTTTGTCACAATTTGATGTGGGTTTTTTGTTTTGGTTTTTTGGGGGGGTTTTTTGGTCATCAGTAAAAATCTGACTGGAAAGGCCTTAATACTGTTTGTTCTTTGAAAACTGATAAATATGGAATTATTCTGCTTAAGGTAAAACATTATGACCATGTCAACGATTAGGCAAGTGGCACACGTCTACATGAATGTCCAGACCATAGGGCTTCCCAGCAGAACATTTCCCAGAACTGCCTTTGTCCCTTCTCGAACCTACTGACAGTTTAGAAGATGCTCGGACCCAGTCATCTGGCCATAAGGATTTGCCCCTGAACGTTTCTTCCACATCCAAACACGCCGACTATGAGAACCAACTGTTCACTTGTACATAGATCAGCCAAAACATTAAAACCATGCATAGAACGAATAACAAATAAGATGGAATTTCTCGTTACAATGGCACATGGGCATGCAAGTATCAGAACTGGATCTTTAATGGGAAGAGTCCCCTTTTTTCTTCCCACTCTAGTGTTCCACTTTTTGTTTTTTAAGATACAGAGAAATAATGATATATGGTCATTATACCATTGATAAAACATTAGTATAGCTAATCTAGGGGTGGTCTAATACTTTTGCACAGTACTGTATATCCCAGACTTTGATCTGCTAAGTTGTAAAGAGATAATTATTCGTTATTTGTTATATCTGTGAGTTGTTTCGCCCCATCACTCTAAATATTATTCAATAAGTATCGCATTATACTTATTTGAACAATGTAACTAGTTGATTATGTGTGAAGTATGTGGTTTGATTTGTTCTTTTTCCACTTAATATACTTACTGATTTTGCTGCTTGGAAATGTAAAGAAAGCCAGACCTTTTAAATGAGCAGGGGATTCCCTGGGTGTACCAAAGCAAACTGTGACACCATAACAGGCTTTGATCTGCCTGGTCCTCATGCCTGGATCCCATCTGTTTTTTTTCAGAAGCTTTGTGCATCAGGAATAGGTATCGCTCTTTGCCCAGAGAGAATTTCATGCCCCAGCATTGCCAACCTCGTCCTTGAACCACATGCCAAGTGATATTCTGTTCAAATGGTGGCCAAGCGGTTCTTAACCTTTTCCGTTATCACTTTCTACTCAGTCGTATCACAAGACAAGCTGTGGTTGTGTTCAGCTAATAATAAAACCCTCAGGATGTTTGGCAAAGCGTGGCTTCGAGCATGGCGGGTACAAGGCTGTGCCAGCAGGAGGTTAACGGGCTTTCCATGGTGACACCAAATATTCTGTAGCTTCCATTTTTCCCCTTAATTTCTTTTTGTCCTGTTATTCACTTTATAGGATCATAGGAAAAAAAATCTAAAAAAAAAAAAGCTTTTATTTACTGAACTTGTTTATGATGACTCTTATGGCTGAGATTATCTTCATATTTTGTCATAATCTTCATATTCTTCACGGTGGTTAGTTTGCAGATGGTGAAATTTCCAATAGCCAACATAGTTTGCGGTTTGCTGACTTTTGAGCAGCATCCGTCACAAGAGTGTCATGCGAAACTAATCAATGGCCATTTTTTATGTAGATATTCTGTGGTCACGTGATTTGGTTTAAGATGCGCTAGTGTAACCTGTTACATATTTGCAGCTGAATCAGATTATAAACACTGATGTTAAGCCAAGTCCTTTCAAAACAGCAAAAGCAATAACGAAACATTATAGTCTGAGAATCTGCAAAAGAAATATTAACCAGCCTTGTTCTGTTGGCACAGACGAGTGTGTACCCTGAACATTGTGCCAGGCCATTTCAGGGCGAATAGTATTTATGAATATTGATACATTCTTCTGATATGACAATATTTCGAGACGCCCAAATCGATCAGCCAGTGACCGGAATTGGGCGTTTTTCAGCGCGACTGTCTCAAAGAATACCGATTCTGTGCCGGGCACATGTAACTTGTCCAGCGCACATCAGGAGCACAGTGCTTTTACTAACTTTAATTCTGAATTCAGTTCATTTTTGTACAGAGCTTTAAACAAGGCTCAGCAGCTCACCAATTTGTTCACGAGACCACTGCTAAAGTCCTTTAATAATGAATTAGTGTTAGATTTCAGTTGTGTTTTGAGTGCTACTTGGTCAACAAAATAGTCTTCCTAAATAGTGCAGTAGTAAAGAGGGTATAGGGGACCTAATGAGGGTGTAGGCATCTATTTGGGACACAGCCATGTCTTGAGTGGAAAGTCTTCAGAGCGTGCTGTTTGCAATTCTATTGGCAAAAATAAGCCATGGAGAAACGTCACCGAAAAAGTTAAGACCAAGAGCTAGTGAGAGAGCAGAGCCAGGAACAAGCCAGCAGCCCCTGATATTTTTATTTAGCAGTGAAGAAGTTTCAGTTAATAGAAGAGTTGAACAGAAATGTTTCTTTATGCTGTCATTTATAATTCTTAGAGCATATGTCTAAAAAATAGGAATCGACCAAGAAAATTGCAATGGGTGCACCTCTAGTCGTTTTTAATCCCTTCCTAATAGTTCTACCATCTTCCATTTTTGTATTTTTTATATATATATATTTTTTTTTGTAGATTCATGTGACTGGATTTTTTTTCTCCTTTTCTGTTTATTAGGAGGCCCAGGTGACGTGTCTGGTGGAGACGTGTCCCCCGCCTTCCTGTTCAAGCCCTGTCACACTAAAAGGTGCTTGCTGTCCCGTGTGCCTCAGCCAGTCATCAAAAGAGCAGGACAAGGAGCATCAGATCTAACCTCAGGACACCCGAGATATCCAGCAGAGACCCAACCGATGCGCCCTGCCGCATCTCAACGCCTCAGTGTTCTTCTCTTAGTATGTTTGTTTCTGTTTTTTATAACTCCAGCCATGGCATCAGCTGCATCGCCACGTGCAGGGAAGCTGCCGCATTATCAGCTTTATACACTAACGCATGGATGAACAGATGGACACCTCGAGGATGCACCCTTCCTCCCTCGGGCCTGACCAAAGAGGCCTTTAGAGACCAATAAACGTACTGGCCTGACATTCCTGCCCTAAGACGTGCACTGAAGAGACGAGGATTACGTCAAGCATGAATGGATCCATTATCAGCCGTGTGCCAGTCTGTAAAACGCGTTCTCAGGTTAGAGATGCCAACCAATGGTGCTACAGTAAGAATCCATGTATACAGCCTTTAAAGTATTGTTTTGTACCCTTTCGATGTTTTTCTTGCAGTACGAAAAATATTATGCGCTCTCATTAAGTGCCTTCTGGTTTTAGAATGACTCCGAAAAGACATTTTATATGGAAACGAGTAGTTACTCCAGCTTTTACTAAATGTTTATGGTGCTTTATTATCACTTATATAGCATTAGACGTAGCCCCACCTTTGTATCACTCTCTTGTATGTGAAGATAATGTGAATATATTGACAACATTTGCAATCGAAGAAAGTCTACTGATCACCGGATGCTTCCAGTGGCGACTCCTGGGTGACGTCTGGTGTTTTTTCCGTATTCGTTTATTTTTCCCAGACGGTGAACGATTTAGCCCGGCAGTCGTATGGTCGCTGGTGACGAGCCCTTTGGGCTAATTATTCTTACATCAGGATCTTTCACCGATACCTTTTGATTAAGTCTCGTGGAGCAGGGTATGATCTTGTAGAGAGACGTTCCTTTCAAAGGTAGTGGTAGTGAAGTTGAGGCCACGTCTTCCCATCCAGAAACACTTTATCTGGATTAGACTAATCTATAACAAACAAAACACCTCTGTGTCGTTGGCAGCCTGTATAATGAGAAAACAAAACGTGCTTGATTATTGACGAGCAGCCATCTGTGTATGACATGAACAATGTAAAGTGAGTGTGTATTTCCTCCATTGCTTCTATAGTTGGGCTGGAAGGTGCCACAGTGGTAAGTGCTGTCACCTCACAGCTAAAGAGGTCCCCAGTTAGATGGTTTGCATGTTCTCCGTGTCTGTCTCCTCTGTTTTTAATTACTTTTAAAAACCTTTAATATCATTGAAATAATTCATAAGTCCAGTTGTACCTCGGTTGAGCAAATTTTCCCAAAAGGAATAATGTAAATTAATCTGTTTCGGACCCCCAGAAAATCCACTTTGTATAAGGCATTATATGCTTTAATGGAGTTGTATTGTACAGGAGCTCCCTGATTTATGATGGGGATACGTTCATCAAATCCATCTTTAGTTAAATGTATCGTGAACCGATGAGTTTAATGAGTGTTTGGTAGAGTGCGCTATACCGTATCGTAGCAGTAATGATAGTTAAGTTAATGTTTAAAACACTTGCATTATCCTACAGGTAACACAAAGCTTGTTTTATAATAAAGCGCTGAAAAATCTCATGTGATTTAGTGAGAAATGGATTGAAAGTGAAAAGTAAAAGCAAAAACACTTACCGTATTTTTCAGACCATAAAGTGCACCGGGGATATAAGACACAATATCAATGATCGGCTGCTAACGGGTATATTTTCATACATAAAGCGCACCGGGTTATAAGAAGCATGAAATGAAACAAAACTCTTAAGTTCCCTCTGAAGCTCAGTTTGGTCTTTACCTGGCGCAGGGCGTCTTCCTGCTTCCTCCACTTCCGTATCATTGATTCGTTAATGTTGAATTCTCTCGCAGCTGCTCTATGACCATGTTGTACTGCGTGACTGATAGCGTTGTGTTTGAAATCCGCTTCGAAAATGAATGAATGAATGCACGTACCCTAATGCTGAAGCACATACCGTATTACTCCGCGATGCTGCGCACTACGGTTGCCTTAAGCTTCGTAACTTACCAAGGCCGTGCTAAAACATTTGACAGATTTATGAGCGCCGTGTACCATCTACAATCGGTTCTAGGTCAGAAAGCACAACCAGAATTGATTCATACATTAGACGCACCGCACTTTAAGGCGCACTGTCGATTTTTGAGAAATTTAAAGGATTTTAAGTGCGCCTTATGGTCCGAAAAATACGGTACTCTGTTGGTGAAATCATGGCACCAGCATAGTTGCTAGAACTGCAGCCTGTGTTCTGGAGCATTCACAGGCTTCCATTCTTTTCGATTGGATCTTAGAACTAACCTTTTCACAACCCAGAACCGAGGTACTGCTATATTAGGTTATATTAGGTATCTGTTTACCTGCCATGCTGCTCGCTCCATTTCCAGCGATCAGGATACCATCCCAGAGTTCCTCACACGTTCAAATTGACCCATCTCCAGTGAATTAGTCTATCTCAGCTGTCCCTCATTTCTTTAATCGCATCTTGCGCTATTTTAAACCCCTCATCTATAGCAGTTGGGGACAAGGTTCTGTTTATTCACCACCTGTGTTCATCCCAACTCTGACCTTTTTCCAGTCCAAATTTTGGAGTTCTTTCTCTTTCAATGGCCGAATGCGGTGCCAACTTCACAGAGGTTATCCAAGTGTATGAAAGAGTCTCGAGGAAAGCCATTTTTCCCAAATGAGCATGTAACCTGAACGGTGCATCTCAGCCCTGGGTTGAGCCCACATTTTAGTTAAGATGTGCATGTGGTGTTGCATATTTGCAGCTGAATCGGATTATAAGCGCAGATGGTAAGCCAAGTCCTTTCAAAACGGAAAAGCAAAAATGACACGTCATAGTCTGATCTCCTGAAGCGTCTTGGAACCAAATCTGCAAATAAGCTTGGTCTGTAGTTTATCAGGTTCACAGGGCACAGGTGAGCGTGTCGCCTGAACATGGTGCCAGTCCATTTGAGGGCTGGGTAGGGGTTGCTGTTGCCACGTTGGGGGATGGTATTTATGAATTCTGATATGAACATATTAGACAGTTTAATGCCTACTTAAGTATTCGACATTGTCCATTCCCTGACGTGTTTGTACGTCTGACCCACTGCCAGGACTAGCACTTGATTGATTGTACTGCATGTAATGTGTTCTAATGTAGACGACGTGGGCCCGTGCTAAACTGGTGTTTACTCTGTGATAATGACAGGGTTGTGGTTAGCTGGGACAGACCGCGTCCCAAACCACGTACATGACAATCCATGTATGTAATGCTAGCCTTGGTGGTGGTGTGTTCATTTTACAAACTGTATGTGGTTTGGGTTGCAGTTCTGTTCAGCTCCGCTTTCATTATTAAGCTTTGATTTGAAATCTAAGTTTCTTTCCCTCTGCCTTTGAATGGATTCTCCTCACAAGATCACGCCCGGCTCTGTGAGGCTAGATTCCGTTGTGCTCAGATGCATCACCGGCGCAGTATTTCCCGCCGTTCGAACAGGTTTATGAAGGACGTTGAGTGTACAGAGCCTCATCAGAAAACAGGATCGACCTCAAACTCGTTCTCATGTCGCAGTCATTTCCTGTCTCCAGTCATTCATGGACTTGTTTTTATTTTCACGTCCTGGGGGACCCTTCTTCCCGACATTATTTACCATAACCGTGGAGGCCTGTTTGATTTCACTGTTCTTCCTCCTTTCCTTTTCCGCGTGCTCGTTGTGGGTTTTGTTAGTGTTTGTTGGCCTGGTTGGCACATAGATCATCACCCCCCTGCCTCTTTCCCTCCTGCCTGATCGGATTAACCCGCATGTCCCTTGCAGACCCTCGCTATTTCCCCGTCTCCCTACCTCCCTCCTTCCCTTTGAGCAGTGAGAAACTTTGGCTCGAGTCTCTGGACTTGGTAGGAGGCGTGTGAACAGCGCTGATGTCATCATGTTTGAGAATGTGATGCTCTCGTCCTGATTTCTGCTCTAATTAAAGCCATACGGAGGAGTCGAGAGGAGCAGAGACGAGAAAAACATGTTTCTTGCTTTGTTTTGTGAAACCGATGGAATCAAACAATAGAAGCCATATGAAGAGCCGGTCCGTTTAAACAGGCACACAAACAGTTCACATGTGCAGTTGTTCTCGTGTGGTGCCTTTGCTCATTCGTGATTATTTCTGGTTTCTCGTTGTTCTCAAACTGGTTTTTAAAATCCTATGTGAGCAGCCAAACTTATGTAAGTTGTACACTTGCTTTTGTTTTTCCTTCCTGCCGTAAAAAATCTTTCTTGGCCATAAAGTTGTACCGTTCCTCTGTGCACCATGTCCACATGCTCCAACTTAACATTCATCATCAACTGACCAATTCTTACTCCGACCTCTACCCAAGCTGTCCCGCTTTTAACGCAATGCAACGCAATGCACTGCACGACTGAACAAGCGAACTGAACCCAGGTCAGAGCGAGCGTCTGATACTTTTGTATTTGTACTTCTGCCAAAGATTGTTTGCACTGTATTGTATTCCTCTGAACAACAATAAAAACACATTTGACTTGTTTTTGGACTCTCTGCCATGACGAATGTCATTGTTAAACATATAAATAACATCTTTTGAATTGTCATCTGCAATTACAGTTTTTCTCGATTGCTTAAATGAGCAAAACCATAACCAGGCTTTTAAACGAAAAATTCAAAACCATAACACTGACCCAGAGCAAAGACAAAATGCTGGGCCAAAACTTTTTTGTTGTTGTTGTTTAGTGTGTTGTACTGTGCAGTACATTTAAGGAATAAAAAATTAAGGAATAAAAAACTTTTGTTGTGTATTTCGTTGAAAAGCTTTTTGAGGGTGAGGACCACATACAATATAATACATTGCCAGTTTTTTTAGTATTGTTTTGAATTTATCCTCCCAGTGTGCAAGACGTTGTAGGCTTGTGTTATGTCTGAATACAAAGTTTTTGTTGGGGTTTCCACCCCCCCAGTAAAATTGAATGGTTTTGAGTGGATAGCTTGACCTGAAAATAGGAAGTTTGGGGAATTGGGTGAGAAGTTATGGATTTGTGTAGAGTTTTGGGAAATGGAGGCATAATGTCAGTGTTTAAGCAATCGAGGAAAAAACTGTAAGAAACATGTTTTAATTTTGACATTTAGTAACTTTTTCAACTATCTAGGTCCACAGCACCAAATGAGCAAGCTTGCAGCGACAGCAGCAAGAAACATCTCCCTAAATGTGATGAGGGGAAAAAAACCTTGGGAGGAACAAGATTCCAGAGCGATTCACAAAAGTCAAAGGAGCCACGATACAAGTACTCCATAATCTCTCAATGTTCATTACCTGTTGATCTACCCTACTAAAAACAGCAAATACCAGAATGTTTTGAACAATCAGCTTCACCAGCAAGACCATGAATGTCCAACCAGTATAATCTAATATACGGTACTTTGTTTAAACTTGCTTTTTGACCAGTACTAGTATCCAAAATGCAACTTGTGCAGTGTAAGTAGGGTACAGACTAATATTACCAAATACTAAAACAACTTCTTAGTTTGACATTGCACACAGAGCTCTGGAGACCACTGCAAAAGGGTGCAGCTTCAGTTTCAGTCGGTTTCTCTCGTTCATTTGTAGATACTGTATTTCAGTTTCAGTGAAATTGAACATTTTTGTTTTAATCTATAAATTACTGACAAATAAAAATATTTATTTGTAGCAGTGACATAAACATGTATTCACTGTAAATGCCAAAGAAATAGGCAAAAGGTTTTCACACCTCAATAATACAAAGAAAGGTTTGTATTCATTTTATAACAAAACAACACTAATGTTTTCACTTAGGAAATAAATCAATATTTCAATCTCTTTCATGTCTTGTATTTTTCTTCAGTAAATAAGATTTGGTGATCACCGAATCAGTAGCATGTTAAGTAGAATGATGTGTATCTGTGCTGGAATTACCCGGATACTGGAGTGGAATTGCTGCTGTACATTTTGATATGTTGATTTTAAGAAAATCTTGTATCTACATGTGTTGTCCATGTCATCAACTCTGCATGGGCTTCTTCCCACATTACCAAAAACATGTTCGGTCAATTCTTCAATTCGGTGAACTGGAACCTTGTCTATTGTTGGTTTGTGACCCGAAATTGATTAAGTGAATGAACATGGGACTGAAACCAGAAGGACGTCTGAGCCAAACAATCTTACAAATAAGAAGCCTATTTGTAATTGCACACTGATCAGCCATGACATTGACACCACTGACAGTGTGATGCTCTAGGTAATGTTCTGCTGCTTGGGTCCTGGCATTCATGTGGATGTTATTCTGACATGTACCACCTACCTAAGCATCGTTTCAGACCAAGTGAACCCCTTCATGGCTACGTTATTCCTTAATGGCAGTGACTTCTTTCAGCAGGATAATGCAACCTGCCACATTGTCATGTTCCTCAAACCGTTCCTGAACAATGTGTGCAGAGTTCAAGCTGTTGACCTGGCCTCCAAATTCCCCAGATCTCAATCCAATCGGGTGTCTCTGGGATGAGGGGTAGTTCCTCCAAAATAATTAATGTTTGGTGCGTAAGTGCCTTTGGTGTCAGATACCACGGGACACCCTCAGAGGTCTTGTGGAGTCCAAGTCTTGACGGGTCAGAGACTTCAGCAGATGTCCTTATCCAGAGTGAATTGCAGTTGAATTGTACTTGCTCAAAGGCTCAACAGTGCCTGCTTGGCAGTGCTGGGAACTTTCTAGTCATGGTCCAAGACCTCAACCACTGAGCCACCACTGCCCTGCAGACACAGAACCAGACACATTCTATCCCACAAGTTTGCGTGCAGTGTTGTTTCCTTTGGCCAGTTCCCTAGTCAAGTGAAAACTCTTGCCATGTATGCCATGTACACAACCCCCTGCTGAAGGAGGAGAGCTGTATGCCAGCAAGTACCTTCAAAGAACTCCTGGCTATTGACTTTTTCTTTTCACCGGCACATGGTGAACTTCTATGGTGAGTGAATTCGCATGGAGAAACTGACTAAGCTCATGTCCATCCACCATCCATCCTCCTTGGTAGTGCGTCAGTTAGCCAACTGCAACTGCAGGGAAATGATCCCCAACTGATCAACTGCCCTAACACAGTTATCTGTGCCAAGACTCGGTCACGGGTCTCCCCGGTAGTGCGTCAGTTAGCCAACTGCAACTGCAGGGAGATGATCCCCAACTGATCAACTGCCCTAACACAGTTATCTGTGCCAAGACTCGGTCACGGGTCTCCCCGGTGGTGTTTCACTGAGCCACTTTGTGTTCATTTAGAGGATCAACAGAACATCTGATTTGACCAGGCTTGCGTTAGATCAGGTAGTTACGAAAGAGTGGATGTAAATCCGGTCCCACTGAGTGATCCAGAGAGTTTTAGCACAAATGTGTTTAGATTTTAGCACACAGTTCAGTTGGCAGTGTTTGTCAGTTCCACAGCTGCTCTGGTTTGCACTGAATGATCTGCTGGAACCTGTTTGGATGAATGGCTCAGCTCTTTCCAACACTTTTATGCTCGGTGAGTCACCCCACAAATTACATCGAGCAAACATTCAGTGACATTTGATTACCTCTAATCACTCTGTCAAACTGCAACTAAAGCCTATATCTAGGAAGGGTGGGAGTTCTGCTTTTTATCTGATTCGAAGTGATTCATTGTTTCACTTCTCTCACCATGTGCTCGAGGACCTTATTGTCTGGATTCTCCAAATTCCAGCTTAATTCTGGCCAGATCAGGCATGTGGAAACACCTGTGGAAAACAGAGGGGAGGGTCCTCATTGTTTCTTTCACTCCGTCTTCTTCAGGAGGAGTCAGACAAGCTTCCGCTCTATTACTTCCAAGGGTGTAATGATAGTCATGACACGATTCGAATCACAGTTTGATTTTCGTATGATAAGACATTTGTGTTATGTCCTTTGTCTGTTTGTCTAAGCTTTGCCAAGTGTTTCAGGTCCATTCCGGACATCCGGGCCACGCTTTGCTTCCAACACTCCAGAATCCCTCATCCATTCCAAGTTTTCATCCTTTCCTCTCGACCTTTAAAAGGCACTACAGCAGCCCAGGAAGTGTGGGAGAAAGTGGAAAGTTGGTGTGACTGTTTGCTTGCTTAAATTGTGTTTGTTCAGTGTGAGACTTTGATATTGCTCAAGTACTGTGCTTGACCTTATCTTATTGACCACAAGTTTGTCTTCACCCCTTTTGGTCTTGGTAGCGGTTGTAAATATTGTATAGTGTAGCCTATTGTAAATAATGACACACCGGTTGTAAGGAGTTGACTGGGATTTTTGTTGGTATTTAGGGGGTTTTGTTGCTGTTTATGTTTAATTAGACTAGTCCTGTTTTTTCTTTTTGTTGTTTTATTTGTTACTGTTGGTGTGTACGAGTTGGGATTTTGTTTCTTAGTTTGGCCTTGGTCACTCCTGAAGCTGTACGCCGGGTTTTCAATGCACATTTCAAACATACCATTTGCAAATAGCATGATGTTTTTCCTCCTTTGTACTCTACAGTACACACATTTTCCCATTTGTTACAGCCTGACTCTAGACTGGGTCTTAACAAAAAAAATTGGGGGCTCGCCGGGATTTGAACCCAGGACCTCTCGCACCCCAAGCAAAATCACTCCCCTAGACATCTGATAAAAGACATTCCTCTTTTTTTTTTCTGAAGTGGAAACAATTCACATTTCTTAAACAAAAACTTTAGTCCCGTGCAATTGAAAGAAATTAAAGATTGTTCAACAAAATGTTCTAACAAATCTGAAATAACCGAGTCAAAACATTCCTTTTTATTTATGAATGTCTACTTTTTTCCATAAATGTTTGAACGAATGTTTAGTCTCCTACAATTAAAATAAATGAGCAGTTTTTAAATAATGCTACAGCAACACATTGAGCTATTGTACCAGTTTCAGCAAATCAATATAACTAAATTCTATCAATTTAAAATCCAAGTAAAACAAGCTCACTGAGCTTAGATCAGCCTTTAAACATCTTCAATTTCAAATTAACCAGTTTCCACTGCCGAGTAGAAGCTATGCATATGGGAGCATGATGTATGATCGCACCCTGTGGTGTTCAAAGAATGAAATTGCATTAGATGGCGTAATAAACAAAACCCGTGATATCGTCCATGTCCACCATGCACGTGGTTGCATTTTTGCATTGTGATGCATCGTGTCATGATGTATCGTTACACTCCTAGTTATTACTACAGACAACCTTACTTAATTTGACCAGGGGTGCCCGAACGTTCTGTTCCTTTTTGTGTTCCATACTCTGAGTACCTGCTATGTTTTGTTTCTTTTTGTGCACCACCGTACTTGTATGCATTCAAACTCTGTTCTCTGAATGTGCCTCATCCTGGGAAATGTTTCTCATAACACACATTTGGATGATGGGAGCCTATTTCTGTTATTTCCTATGGGTAAATCTCTGCCTGGTTCCTATAGATTCAAAACCCCTCCTACTTTCAATGATGTCGGTGTGATATTGTGGTGCCTAAACAGCAGCACATGCCATAAGGTAGGAACCAAGCCTAGGCAGGGCACCACACTCTCTCACACTGGGACACTTTAGAGATACCAGGTGACGAATATGCTCAGCTCGTGGAGTCTTGAGGCAACAGTGCTACCCACTGTCAACCCACTTCTACATTTTACATTTAGCAGACAGCCATATCTAGAGCGACTTACAATTGATACAATCTAACAATCCAAGCAATTTTGGCTTGAGGTTAAAGGCCTTACTCAAGGACCCAACAAGTGGTAGGATTTGATCTCAGAACCTTTTGCTCCATGGTCCAATACATTATACGCACCTATGTCCCATGCAGAGAAAATTCCAAGGTGTACTGGAGCTGCCGCGGAAATATGTTTACTTGCCTCCAAGCATGTTAAATGGTAAACAGTAAATGGGTGTACTTTGACTTCTTTAATGTATTAATTTTGTTTTTAATTTGCTTTTTTTATTACTTACTAATATTTAAAATATTTGGAAATACTACTAATTGGAGTCAACAACCTGAACGTTATGTGAATTCTTGAATTCTGCAGAAGAGCAAAACTGGTGGATGGGGAACACTTCATGAATGGCCATGCAATGAACCATTTGTTTGCAACAAACCGGAAGTTTGTTCTTCTGTTAGCGGTAAGTACAGAAATGTGCATTTATTGGGCTGTTGGTTTGGCCGATACAATGTTTGGACTGTAGTCTGATATTGAGTTCATGATTCGATTTTCTCACTATCATCCATTTTATATTTGGTAAAAGACATTCCTTTTTATTTCTGAAGTGTAAACAATGCAAAACCATGCAATTAAAAGAAGTAACTAGAAAGTTTAAAAATTGGAAATAAAATGCAAAATCCTCTATTGTAGCCCCACCATGTTTTAAATAAGTGAGTGAAAACATAGCTTTTTTTATTTATGAAGAATTCGAACTAATGTGCACTTTTCTTGTATAAAATGTAAACAAAAATAACTTCTTAGAAGGATTCTCATTGAAAGTGGGATGTGTTTGAGTAAGATGGTGCCCTCTGGTGTTTAAAAAATGCAGTTGCATTAGATTGTGTAATAACTTCTATAAGTTATTATTGTAATCCAACTCAACAATGCACATTGTCTCACTTTTTGCATCATGTCATTGGTGTCAGAGTGTGTCATTGTAAGAGATTCTATCCAGGGTGGGGCTTGTAACATGAAGGTTGAGTGGTGTGTTCATGATAAAACCCCAACCACTGGGGGTGTCGGCCCCAAGCTTGGTTGAATGGGCAAATTGACTGCGTATTGTGATGACCCTTAACAGGTGCAGCCAAAGTTGTTTGGACCAACTGTCTTTATGCCTTTGCTTCATCTTCAGGTTTTCCTTTTCTATAGTAGTTCATTAGTCCGAGCTGCATATTTAATTGGTCCAGTTAATCTTTTTTAACCCTATGTGCATTTCTACAGATCAGTCTTAGGGTGTACTCACACTAGGAGATCCATACTGTGCCCGAGCACACTTGACGCCCAAAGTGTGGTTTGTTTGACTAGTGTGATCGGGTGTGGTATGCTGAACCATGCTCAGGTTCAGGCAGGATCATTTAAGAGCAATGTGAGTGCAGGTCAGTGGGGAAGGGGGCACAGTACAAGGCAAAATGGTATATCAAGTCACTTCATTTTCCTCTGGTGTGTTTTAATGCACTTGTTTCGACTTCACACATTAGTTTTCTTTTCAGCATTTACATTTACAGCATTTAGCAGACACTCTTATCCAGAGCGACTTACAGTTGATACAATCTTACAATCCAAGCAGTTGTGGGTTAAGGGTCTTGCTCAAGGACCCAACAGTGGCAGCCTGGCTGAGGTGGGATTTGAACCCTGAACCTTCTGGTCCATAGTCCTGCACCTTAACCAGTAAGCCACCGCAGTCCCAGTCAGCATGTTGTGCATCAAAGCGATTACTTTCTAAGCATGTATATAGACAAAAGTCCTGAGCACTAAGAACCCGTGTAAACTCTGTTCAAACATGGGCTCGAACCCAACATGTGGAACAGAGAACTCTTGAGGCTGTTTCCAGTAAGTGGATTAATTACATGTCCCCACATCATAGTGTTAGTAATTGGTTTTCTCTGCCCAACCCACTGCCAAACAAAGCGATACACTTCACGGAGATACAAGCCTGTTTTTGTAAAGCCCTAAACAAGTACAGTAATTACCTAAATATAAAAAATATGCTCTGACATCACCTGCAAGAAGGAGGTGGATTATGTAAGAGTCTTTGTTCCCTCACACAGATAGGATCTTACAGATTTGGGAGTGGTCGAGCGAGGGCATGACTGACAAACAGATCTGAGCTCCACAAAACTCCGCCTGAGCCAGAACAAATCAGCTCAGTGCCAAAATTCTTTATAAGAAGAGATTCCAAAATAGCATCTGGACAGAAAGTCTTTAAAAACAACACACATCTTAAAACTAACTCAGACGTACCTGCTTTTTTTTGAGCGTCAGACGTTGGAGCTTATCCTGTTCTGCACGTGAACGGTTCAAAGAGCTTTTTATAGGGTACAGCAACAGTTGTTAAAATAGCATGCGTCGGATTTCTGTTTAATTAGCCCTTTAAACAATAGACCTTGCTGCAAACCAGATTTACAAAAAGCTTAAGTTCTAGAGTGACTCTGTGTGTGTGTGTGTATATATATACATATTTTACATTATTTTATTTGAACTATCACTATAAGATTTGTTTCATTCTTACATTTATCATCTACGCCACCCAAGGAGGTCGGTCCCTGTTTGAGTCTTGGTTTTCCCAAGGTTTCTTCCTCATAATGCTTAGGGAGTTTTTCCTTGCCACTGTCGCCATCGGCTTGCTCAGTTTGGGATTGGATGTAGATATTAGAAAATGATCTAAAATTGTAAAGTTGCTTTGAGACAATGCTCCACTGTTAAAAGCGCTGTACAGTATAAATAAATCTGACTTGACTTGAGCTGAACCCCAGAGGTGACAGTGGCAAAGAAATAGCTAAAGGAAGAAATCTTGGAACCTGTTCTCTACTAGGTGAGACCGAACAAGATTCATTTTTGAAGAGTCTTTGTGTAGCCAGGTATAATTAAAAACACTGACAACCTGTTTTGCTAAATATACTTTCTTATTTTTTTACAGAGTCAAAGGGGGATGGATGCCTGTCCCACCAACACAGGGTTTATGCTATCGCACAAACCTCGGTGAGACAAGCCCCAGGAGATGATCACCCTCTCCAGCATCCTTCCTTCAAGTCTCCTCCGTGGACCAATTTAAAAAAAGGTATTTCTGCACATTTGAATGCATACATTTATAACAATACTGCAAAGGAAGAACTACACAATGTTAGTGTTTTTTTAGTTTTTTGCACCTATCTCAAAAATGTCCATATGAAAGTCTGGGACCACTTGTCCTCAAGGGGTTTAAAACTGGTGTCATTTTGCAGGTCCCTTTATAAAGGCCATTGACTTATTTCTTCAAACAGCCATTAAACAGCAGAGGTGGTTGCGTTAAAAATTTTAATTACGTAAATCAACCCCAAAAGCAAGTCAATTCATGGATACAAGTCAAATATTTGCATTAGCAGTAGATCGTGTTGGTGGCCTCAAAGAGGCACAATGAGCCTGGTTGTTCCTTTTGCTGGAACGTCCCTAGTTGCCAGTAGGTGGATTTAATTATTAAATGCTAAAAATTTGCCCTTGCTGTGAGTAAGTGAGTGAGTGATATATAAACTAGTGCTGTGTACCGGCTGCATTTCTGGCCAGACCCGGGCGCCAAAACCAAATAAGAGAGAGTGACGCCTTCAAACACCCACATGGAGCAGCATTATCATGACATGGAAGCGGTTGCTCTATTTCTTAAAGGGCGACCAGCAATACCCATCGTTTTGTTGGAAAACATAACATATATAGGGCCTAATCATGATATAAACTTTGTTGTTATTAAACGCTTAATTTCTGATTAACTTTAGACTGTTATGAGCACCACAGCGTCATTTCCCACTCGTCCCTAATTTAGCCATAACTAAATATTTCTGAAAAGTTCTATAATATTATAATGTTTCATTTTTGGGGCCTCATATTTCCTGGTTGTTGTACATGTTTTCATTAAAAATAACTTCACAGCACTTTACAGCCTACAATATAATATAAATAATTAATTTTTACTTCTTAAAATAAGATAAAACATGCATTAATTAGGCTTAAATCGGAAAAACGTGATTAGTTTCCAAAACGTTGTTGTTCAGGCTGGGAATTTTGAATTGCGTTCTGGAGCCCTCTAGTGGTGTGAAAGAAGAGCCGGTATATGTACTGTTCGTCAGGAGACTATAAGAATAGAGAAAAAAGGGCAGTTGGCCGTTCAGTTGCCGTCGTAGTGACCATAAAGGGATGTGGTTTAAAATCGTGTTACTTCTCACTGTCAGCTTTTTTGTGATGTTACTGTAAGTGTGGAATTCACTGGGCAACAAGCAGAAGTCTGAGGTGGCTCAGTGGTTAATTAATTTTTAAAGTAATGGACAGTGGGCAGAAATTTTACATAAACTGTTCAATTCTCACCTCTGCCGCTGTTGTTGGGTCCTTGAGCAGGGATCTTAATCCAAAATGACTAGAGTTTGTGTAAAACTGCAAATGAGTTGTAAATCACTCGGGGCAATAAAGTGCATTCTAGGCTGAAGTACTAAATGCCATCTCATCCTATATAGGGGCACGTTACGCCACGCGCCCCCATCCCCTGAAACACCAAACCAATTGTGCACTTTATACCTCTCTTCCCCCCACTCCCTTACCGTTTACTCCTTTCCTTAGCCTTTTCTTTCCCCCTCCCCCCCCCCCCATATGTGACTGCCAACCCCCGGTCACAAGGCACTGCCATTATCCAAAAACCCAGGTCACCACTGTAGAGGGCTTGTGACCAATTTCCGCTGCACCACCCGTTGCACCTGGAGAAAGAACCCTTAAAGTGTTTCACTTTTCAGCTCTGTGCATACTTCAAGAACTGTGCCGGATAGAGCAGAGTTCAATCATGAGAAAGCCGATAATCTTCATTTGTTATATAGTGCCAGGTTTATATATTAAGCTTGGACCTTACTAGGTTTTGGACTAAAAACCTTAACTTTCTGCAGTTTTTTCATAATTTTTTTTTAACAATGCACTGTTTTTAAGCATCAGCACTGGTTCGGCAGATATGTTTTATTTCATTCTTCCTAGTTCTGGTAGGCCAGGGGAAAAAAAAAAAGAGAATAGGGGGTGTTGGTTCTACACAGCTCTGAAAAGGTCTTAGTTCTGTCCATATTGGACCTTTGACCTTTCTCCACATCTTCCTTCTTTTACACCGCGTCTCTAGGTGGGAAATAACGTGAGTGGACTTGTTGATGTCCTGTGATGAACTGTACACTGAAACCTCTTTGAGTAAAGACTTTAAGGCCAATATACCTGACCTTTTTGTTTTTTATCTACAGTAGGACTAAACTTCACCTACCAGACTCCTACCATCAGTTTCATGTTGTTTTCAAGCCAAGAACTACACAGAGATGGAGCACAGATAAGAGCTTTCTATCTGCTGCTGTCCAATCTTCCAAAACGGTCTTTGTTGTTCCTTGACCTGGTTACCATCACTTTGACCCCTACTCCGATACCCAAAATTCACACTCTTTCTCTCTTATCATCTGCATTCAAACTAAACAACCAGTTTTATCACAGAAAAACCTAGGTGAATAAAATACTTTGCAGTTGATGATCACACCGCTGGTTCAGTATGCAATGTGTCAATACATGCAGCTTTGGAGTTTGGAGTCAAAAAGTCTTAAGGCCACCATTAGATTTTGTTGTTGTCGCAATGCTGTAATGACCTTATGTAATCATATATTTCTATTATTGTTCAGCTTTATTGGAATACAATCAGGTACAACCAGAAAGAAACAAAAAACAGGGAACTGTTTATATGCAGTGTGTTTTAAAAAAAAAACAAAAAACCAAAAAAAAAAACAGAAAAAAAAAACCCAGTCCAGACTGAATATTGAAAGGGTGGCTTGGTATGGGATCACCTGGTCAGAGAAAACCAGGTTTATTGCCAAGTAAGTTTTCACAAACAAGGACCCCTTTCGTTTGGGGGGTATACTGGTGGTGCATGACAAAAAAGAAAAAGGGAATAATAGCGAGTAAGAGAGAGGGGGAAAATGGCAAATTATATTAATATATACCTAATAGAAACATGCTCTATGTAAAAATAAAAGTGCAAGGGGAATTCACTGTAAAGAGTCGATTGCATATTATTGTTGTACATGTGGAAAATGGTACGGGCTTATTATGCATGTGAGCAAAAATAGGTTATTAAATACACATCAGTATGATGTGTTGGGTTCGTCTA
Organism: Ancistrus triradiatus; assembly: GCA_025084515.1. Lineage (NCBI taxonomy): Eukaryota > Metazoa > Chordata > Actinopteri > Siluriformes > Loricariidae > Ancistrus > Ancistrus triradiatus. Next base: position 448,257 of record JAJAGP010000324.1, read on the forward strand.
TGAGGGGGGTTGAGGCCGTCAGTGGGAAATCCCCAGGGGCTGTTTGATTGATGATGCGACTGTTGATGGGAAGAAGAAACGTTTAAAGAAAAAGGAAAACTGTTTTTCGAAAGGGAACAGGAAAAAAAAGAAAGAATCCTAAAAACTGTTTTTGATGTCGCGACCGTTTCTGGTCAGGAGTAGACCTTAGTCTCTTGCCTGAATAAGAATAGTACAAGTTAAAAAAGACAGTATATAACAGACAGCCTCAATTTAAAAGTGGTGCTTGAATGATACGTTTTGTGATAGCCCTTCAGAATTTTCTATATTTCTGCATAAATCTGATCTAAAAACATCATCAGATTTTTTCACACAAGTCCTAAAAGTAGATAAAGAAAGAAACCCAGTTAAACAAATGAAAACAAAAAATATATTATACTTGGTCATTTATTATTGAGTGAGGAAAATGATCCAATATTTACCCCATATTAGTTGAGTGGCAAAGTATGTGAAACCTTTTGCTGTCAGTATCTTGGTGTGACACACTACAAAACCCCCCCCCACCCCCCCCCCCCCCCCCCCTATGCAGCAATAACTGCAGCTAAACGTTTCCTGTAACTGTTCACTCCTGGGGAGGGTAACAATGGTCTTGAATTTCCTCCATTTGTACACAATCTGTCTGACTGTGGATTGGTGGAGTCCAAACTCTTTAGAGATGGTTTTGTAACCTCTTCCAGCCTGATGAGCATCAACGACTCTTTCTCTGAGGTCCTCAGAAATTGATTTGATAGATCCCTGTTCTTTAAATATAACAGGGAGCCCACTCGCACCTGATTGTCATCCCATTAATTGAAAACACCTGACTAATTTCACCTTCAAATGAACTGCTAATCCTAGAGGTTCACATACTTTTGCCACTCACTAATATGTAAAATTGGATAATTTTCCTCAATAAATAAATGACCAAGTATAATATTTTTGTCTCATTTGTTTAACTGGGTTCTCTTTATCTACTTTTAGAACTTGTGTGACATTCTGATGATGTTTTAGGTCATATTGATGCAGAAATATAGAAAATTCTGAAGTTCGAGTTTGGGTTCACAAACTTTCAGGCCCCACTATAATGGAGAACTCTGGGAAGTGCTGCATGAAGCTGGGTATGATGTACCAGATGATTTCTTCAGAAAACTTCAGGACAGTCTCCCCAAAAGGGTTCAAGATACGGACTTGAAGCCATGTAGAAACCATTTTGTTCTGAAAATGTGTTTCTTTTTTTTTTTATTGTGTGTGCATATTTCCTGTATTTGCTGTTCTGATCTATCTTAATAAACAGACTGAGAAATAGTTATATACGGTCATTATACCATTTCTAATACAAAAAATCTAATAGTGGCCTAAGACGTCTCCACAGTACTGTACATCACATAAACACTATGGTGCCAATGAAAAAAGTTTTTTTTTTTTTTTGTGTTGTGTTATACCCTTCCTTTTAATGTATACTTAATATACAGAACATTTTATTGCAGAACAATACCTTTTACTGGTGGCTCAGTCCCCCAAAAATGTTAACTCAATAGAAGCAAGTTAAAGTGCATAAATCTTCCAGCAGAAACTGATGAGATGATTAAATCTCTTCTTCTTAATAAGTAATTAGTCTTATGCCGGTAGCTTTATTGGTGTTTGAAAAGTCCTGACGATGTTTGTCCACACCTTAAATTATACATTGCTTCTCTTATTCTTGGTAGCTCATAAGCCAAGGTAGTCTTCATAAGCCCAACTCATTCCACAGAGTCTTTCACCCCCTCCGTTCACCAGTGACTCTCTGTTGCTTTGTTGTAATCATCATTTGTTTTTCACAAACTGATTTCTTTATTTTCATTTTTAACTTTGCCTCAGCATCAGTTGCTATGACAGAAGCAAGGTTACTACTCCACTTCAAACACACATTTGAAGAGAGCAGTTACCTAACGCATGTGTTTGGAATGTGGGAAGAAACCAAAGAACTTGGAGAAAACCCATGTGGACACGTGGAGAACATACAAATTCCACACAGTGCAGGGTTGGGGTTGAACTGGGGATCTCTAGAGCTTTGCAGTGACAGTGGTAACCATTTGCACCACCGTTCCTCTAGAAGAATGAAGGTTTGGGTTATACGCGGAGCGACAAAGTGTTGTTGTGTGTTTAATTGATAAAGTGGTGCATTCATTTTTAATTTGAGAAACCTTTGTATTAGTGTTTACAGCTAAAACTTGTATTTGTGTTATTAAACAGAGTACCAGTATTTCGCCTTAGGTTGTAACCAACAGTGCTGTGCAAAAGTCTTAGGCCACCATTAGATTAGCTATTGTTTTAGTAGTGGTATACTAACCATATATAATTTTTTCTCAGTCTCTTACAACCAGAAATAAATAGAAAATTTCTATGCAGTATTAAAAAAATTGAGAAGAAACAGCTTCTATAGGCTATAGTGGCAACTATTTAGTGTGACCTCCCCTTACACTTGAGCAATAGCACATTAGCACAGTCTGAAGAAACTTGAACAGGAGTGGTCTTTTTGGAACGGTCGCAGCCAAGAAGCCACTTTCTGGAGGGGGAACAGGCTTAAGGTATGCTAAGATCAGTGCAGTGCAGTATTATGGAGTGATAAATCCAAGTTTGAATTTTTTGGGTCCGTAGACAATGATATATATGGTCATTATAACATTGATAAAACAACAAATCTACTAGTGGCCTAAGACTTTTGCACAGTAATGTATGAAGTGACAGTCATGTTAAAAGTTTAATTTGTTGGTTCTAAACGGCCTCAACAATGGTCAATGAGGTGATGTCATATAAAAGGTTCCCTTATTGGTTTGAGAGAAGAGCAAACTGGATCTAAAATGAAGAAAAAAGAAGCAGAAGGTCCTTTTTCATGCTTGCAGTGTTAATGGTAATTTACTGGACTTATGCATAATGCACACAACAAATCCAACACGCAATGAGTCTGCAGCAAGATGGTGACCCAAAAGACACCTCAAAGCTTTGCAAGAAATATTTGAAGATCAAAAAAGATCAAGGTAACATTACAAAGTAATCCAGGGATAACATGGATCAAGAGATTTTACACAAACTTGTGGCGTCCATACAAGCTCGAGAGCACGCCATCATTGCAGCAATAGGAGGAACATACCAAATCGAATCAATCTTGAAATGTATCAGTCTATTATACATAATATAATAATCTCTTTTTGCAGAGATTCAACTTTTCACTAAAATGATGCTGATTATATGATTTGTAATGAAAAACATTGCGTTTACATTCATGAAAAATGAAGTGTCTCTGACTGTTTATATTGTATATAATATAAATATTGGCTTCAATCATGAGCTCTCCATATAATCACACACCAGTTTGTATTAAATAAATAGAAAGTCTAGCAGGATTTATTCACACTAGGTGCTTTATAGTGGTTGTTTTCGATATCCTGTTTATCTGAGTAGTGTCAAAATAGGAAACGGAGAAAAGCAGAGAAAATGACATTTGTATCACAACCATCTCTGAGCAGAAGGGGAATTCTTCGACTGCATAAAGCACCTACTTAAAATGTCACACTGATGCCTTTACCCTATGACATCCTTTACATGTCCACACTCCTGCACCCTGGTATCATATCAGATTAAGGTTACATGTTTGATTCCGTTAGTGTTTTTCCGCTGTTCAGTAGATGTGCTGAAGAAGCTCTGATGAGTGTTGAAAAACCTTCATAGTTGAATGGGAAGTCCAAACATTTATAAGACTTCCATGAATGTCTACAATCCTTCACATTCTTCATCTTCATCTCTGCACTTATTCATCAAACATTCAGTTATCAGTACTGATAGTTGCTGATTATTTATAGCTACACATTGCATAACATTCAACCAAGCTATAGACAGAAAAACAGAATAAACTTCATATTAATGCTCATCATAATGCACTTTGTTCATAATGAACTACAAAAGTACAATTACTGACTGCAGTCCATATACACGTACAGTAGTATTCCTACAGAGCATGCGTATATACATTTTGTACCTTAACCACTCGGCTACCACAGTACACACCATATATATATAGATTATATATATATAATATATAGTAGATTCTCTATATCAGATATTATATATATGACTATAATATAATTTTTTTTTGTTTTTTTTTTTGTTACAACTTTCTATTGTCTCTCATTTTTGTCATCTCTAGTATCTACCTCTCATTCTTCTACCTATCTATCTCTATATCTCTATCCTCTCTTCTCTCTCTCTACTTTTTTTTTTTTTTTTTTTTTTTATCTTTCTAGTTTCCTCTTTGTGTCCTACTCTCTCTCTATATATATATATATATATATATATATAGATATGTGTGTTCTGTAGGAATACTGACGGCTTCTTGCAGTTGATGCAAATTAGATGGAGGTACTGACATGCTCTGAACAGTCCATTCTGCCCCATATGATTACTATCCGGGGCCTGTGAAGGCCAGGGAAGGAAGGAAAACTCCATGTCACATTCCTGGAACCAATCCATGACTATACGACCCTTGTTGCATCGTGTATTGTCCTGCTGAAAATGTCCTTCTGCCATAGGATAAATAGCTGCCTACTGTCGCTTGCACCAAATGATCAGCCTCCCATCAGCAGGGTGCAACAGAAATCCAGGGCACAAGTCCATCATAGGGAATAATAATCAGAAATGGCCTATTTATAATCGAAGAAGCAAATCCAGCAAAGTAATTACACCATTTGGAAACTTCTTCATCACCACATTTCTCGCAGATCCCTGACGAGTATAATTTCAGGAAAGTTTCACGTGTGTAATGGCCAGTGATTACTTTGAGATTTGTAATGGTCTTAGTTTTGGCTCTTGGTCACTCACATTCAGCCCTGTTAGTAGTATTAGACCCTATTAGGAGTGAGTGCTCTTAGTAGAAATTTCAACCGCAAACAGATTTAAGTCTCAACTTGTAAGAGAGACACAGGCCTTAAATACAGTACTGTGCAAATGTTTTAGGCCACCATTAAACTTGTTGTTTTAGGAATGCTGTAATGACCATACTGTATATAACACATTGTCTATGATTGAACCCAAAAACTTGGATTTGTCACTCCATAATTACCTTTTCTGAAAAAGTGGTTTCTTGGCCACTACTCTCCCAAAAAAGACCATTCCTGATGGGGGGATAAAAGTTGTACTGCAGCCAGCCACTAGAGGGCATCAGACATGTAGTGGCTTCACTTTTCACCTGCTTTTGTCCAGTGCGCTGGTATACACAGTTCACATATCTAATCTAATGGTGGCCCATAACTTTAGCACAGTACTGTATGTCATTAAAAATTGAGCAGCCTGCTCGGGATACTGAATTTTTTAAATAAAAACAAATTAACACAACCTCTGCAGGAACAAGCTTATAAATATGACATATTTCTGCAAAAGAGATCAATCCTAAAGCACCTCTTTGCTTAACAATGGATTGTTTTTTACCTTCAACATCCTGTTTATTGTTTTATTAGTGTTTGTTTTCAGCCTGAAAATTTGTAGACTCATAATATTCAAAGCATTTTTGTTCCTCATTGCGATTACGAGAGCTTCCACCCTTACAGAAAGGCTTTTGGACCATAACTGTGGGAATTTGCTTCCAAAGAACCACAAGTGGCTGATGGGGGATGATGCTGTGTGTTAAGGGTTTGGTGTTCCAGTTCATCCCAGTTGGTGCTGGGTGAGGCTAAGGTGCCAGTCTATACCTTTCACACCAATCTTAGTGAACTATTCTTTAAAGGGCTTGCTCTGTTCATGGAGTACTGTCATGCTAAAATGGGAAATGGCTATAAAAAGTGCACAATTCTCTAAAAAGTCATTTGTGCTGCATCGTTGGGATTTTATTCACCGAGGCTGAGGGGACCAGCCCAAACCATGAAACCCAGGTTTAGACGTTTATTCAACCGACATCAAACTTAACAGTTGGTTGTATAGCTGTTATCAAGTCAGTAATTGGGGTACAAACTCCCTGCTGCTTTCCCAAATCTTCTGTTTCAGACTTTTTCCCCCATCTTCCGCATAGCCAGCTACGGGCGGGTGCAGAGTTTTTCTGCTGTGCACCCCCAGCTCCTTCAGCCAAAAATGTTAGATATTTATATTGTATGAAAGTCTGGTAGCCCATTTGATCAAATGCATTTCTTAAATTGTTTCTCTAGTAATTTCTGATTGACTGGTTGAGTATGCTATAGCTCCACCTCATTCACTAATAAATCTGAGGCCAACCTTGAATCTTTTATAAATCGGACTAGTTCTTGGACTTGTCGGCTAATGACTTCTTGTGGACGGCTTTTGAAGACTAGTAAAGTTTAACATAGCTGTTTAATAATAAACACGGCAATTTCATACTTCTTATTCAGTTTAAACTTTTATTTCTACGCGCTTTCATTGCAGAAACACTGACTAGTAAGTTAACACTAATACCTGTACAGTTGTCTTTTTGGCTTGGATTCATGGTTCTTCTTCCCCTCTTGAAAGTTAGATTTCCTTTCACCCCCCTCATTGCCGCCGTGTTTGGAGGGAGGGGGTTGAGGGGGAATCATTAAGTGTACCCATTACAGCAAACTAGATTCCTTGTGTACCTCTAAGCACTATTGGCCTCATTAATGAAACACAAGCAAAACTAATTTGTTCATAAAACACTTTTTGTCGTAAATGGCCCTGTAGAAAAGTTTGTAGTCCCAAAATGTTAGAGTTGGAGAGCGGCGTTAGAAGAGATCATTGGCTCATCAGTAAGAAAACAAGGGCTTTAATATTGTAGGTGTATTCATATAGCTTACATGTAAATTGCTCAAGACCTCGGTGAAGCTCCATGTCTTCAGAAACAGAATGAAAATACTACTGTTCGTTTGTGCCCTTAAAATGAACATTTGTGCCATTTTAATTTGCAAGTTATGAAGCCACAAAGGTTGAACTGGACAAGTGACGTCACCAGCCTCATATCAGAGGCCAAATCGCATCAAAATGGTGTTATTCATTGGTGCTGCATTAGTGCTGATTTGTGCTGTTAAAAGCACTTCAGAGGTAACCTTGTACAGCTTTATAACTTGCAAATTAAAATAGCACACGAATAAGACTACTTTAATGACTTTTTGCCTCTGATGGGGCTGTGTGATGTCACAGGTAATCAAATGTGAAGTTTAATTTCTTAAAAAATGGAAATGGGATTTCTACAGCATAAAGCAGAACAAACGCAGCACAAAGGAACAATACGTTTTTTAATTCCGTATTTGAACACACGGGCTTCATGGAGGTGCTGTCAGGTCATTTTTTTAGCATCTGAAATAAAACCATGGACTCTTGAAAATGGAATGAATCAGAATAGTTATTTTGCTTTTTTCTGACATCATTTGTTATTCGTGACTGCAGGCTATGGTAATTGTATGCTAACTCTTAAGGAACGTGCACGTGCATCCACGTTGCGAACAACTGGTATTCATTGACATACACACATTCTGCTAACGAATCTGGTATTTATGCAGCATTCCTGAGTCAGGTGGAAAGTGTTTGGGAAGGTCCGTTTTTACTCATAATGTACGTATATTTTCCTCCTGTTTTTATGAAGATTTAATGAATAAGGCCCTACAATACAAGAGTAAATACCCATACTGCAAAGGTACTTGGCAGTCCTTAGGTGCCTCTTAAGTGCTACACTTTTGCTGCTCTGTGGCTCCCCTTTAGCAGTGACTAAATATTTTGCCTGGAGACCACGTCCCATTACAACAACAGTGATTTGTTAGTGTTCTCTCTTGGTACATTCAAATTTCAACCCCGCAGATAAAAAGTAAAGGTAAAGGCTGAGAGAGCATGTTTCCACTGATCTATAGTCTAATGGAGGTGTGCTTGGCATGAATCCACTCGATGCTTGGTTGGTCTTAGGATCGTCTGACTTTTCAGCCATGGAAGCTCAATCCACGAAGCTCCTAATGAGGAATTTTGTGCTGATGTTCTCCCAGAAGCTTGGTGAACTGTGGCTTCACAGTTGAGCTGTTGTTGCTCCTTGATATTTCCACTCCACAGGAACTGCACTTGCAGTTAGACAAGGCAGAAATTGGGCTTAAAGGTGGCATCCAATGACAAAGACATTAAACATGGCTGAGCTCTTCAGTATGGTCCATTTATGCTGCCAGTGTTTGTGGATGGAGATTTGATGGTTGTGTAGTTCACATAAAAACCCAACTGAAAAAAGTCTGTGGACTGTGGCGTGTGTTCATATCTGTTACAGTAAGCTTATTCTTACCGGCCTTAGACAAGGAAATGTTTTCATCTCTGTATGCAAATCTGCTAAATACACAGAAGCACACACTACTGCTCAGACTGTTCAGTATGTGGTATTTGCATTGCTATTTGCGTCATGCAATAAAAGCACAACTCTTCTCTAAGCATCATGTGACAGAGTTTTAGTTCTTCAAACAGGGAAGAGAATAAAGGTCACTGTCAAAATGTTTCCAGTGCAATCACAGTAGCAGTGACCCATCGTGTTGTCTTTATACTGTTATTTATTATAATTACAAATAAGCAAACCCTGTATATTCAGCTACTCCTGGTATGACTTCAGTTCAGATGATATTTTCTCTATTTTATTTTGAATTTCAGTTTTAGTCTGTAATTTCTATGAGTTTATCTGACATTCCGGTGAATAATAAAATTGAATAATAAATAATAATACTGAATAATAAAATTGTAAAAAATAGTAAAATCTATTTGACATTGTAATACGATTTATCATTTCAGCTCTGTTTACTGGTGCCTTGAGAGCAAAAATTATGCTATATTATATTTATTTCAAATTCATCATATTGTATAATTATATCAGTTATATCATTTATATTAATTTCTGTTATTCACTAACTCGCATCATGGTGCCTTCCAGCCAGGTCAGATCAACCAGGTCAGCCCATCCCAGTGATGAACTGGCACTTGTTCGGGGTACGTGCTTGAATTAATATCCAGCACTAACGAGCTCGGTTTTATTAGGAATATGGAACAAATGTATAGACATCGAGTCAATAGTACAAACTACTGCAAATGTTGTTGTTCGTTCTCTCTCTCTCTCTCTCTCTCTCTCTCTTTATCTATCTATCTATCTATCTATCTATCTATCTATCTATCTATCTATCTATCTATCTATCTATTAGATGAGGTATTATATATGATAGATATATATATATATATATATATATATATTATATATATATACAACACACACACACACAGTGGTGCTTGAAAGTTTAGTGAACCCTTTAGAATGTTTTATATCTTATTTATGCAGGGAAATTTGACCTAAAACATCATCAGATTTCTCACACAGTCTAAAAGTAGAAAAAGAGAACCCAGTTAAACAATGAGAAAAAATATTCTACTGGTATTTATTATTGAGGAAAATATTCAATATAACTATTAGTGAAAGTGAAACCTGTGCTTTCAGTATCTGCTGTGACCCCCCCCATGGGGCAGCAATAACTGCAGCTAAACGTTTCCTGTAATGTTGATCAGGCCTGCACACCGGCTTGGAGGAATTGTGCCCCTTCTCCGTAAAGAACAGCTTCAGCTCGGGATGGTTGGTGGGTTTCACCTCACATTAGTTCTCGATTCAGGTCCTTCCTCACTTCCATTTATTTAAGGTCAGACTTTGACTGGGCCATTCCAAAACATGAAACTTTCTATTCTTTAACCATTCTTTGGTAGACACAAGATTGTGTGCTTAGGGTCGGTCTTGCTGCATGACCCACCTTCATATTGGGATTCAGTTCATGGACAGATTGTACTGACATTTGCCTTTCGAATCTTGATATATTCAGAATTAAGTGTGTCATCATGATGGCAAGCAGTCCTGGCCCAGATGCAGCAAAACAGGCCAAAACAATGATACTACCACCACATGTCTTTCACAGATGGGAATACGGTTCTTATGCTGGAATGCAGTGTTTTGTTTCTCCAACATAACGCTTTCGTTTAACACAAAAAGTTCTATTTGTGTCATTTGTCACAAAACATTACTTCCGATAGCCTTCTGCTTGTCCAAGTTGATTTTTAGCCAAACTGCAGCAATGTTCTGTTGGCAGACAGTGGGCTTTCTCTTGCAACACGGCCATGGCACACCATTGTTGTTCTTGTTCGGTGTTTCTGATGGTGGACTCATGAAAATTAAACATAACAATGAGGAAAGAGGCCTTCCGTTGCTTAGAAGTTACCCTGGGGTCCTTTGTGACCTCGCCAAACTATTAAACACCTTGCTCTTGGAATGTTTTGTTGGTCGACCACCCTGGGGAGGGCAAACAATGGTCTTGAATATCTACGTTGGTCACAATCGTCTGATTGTAGATTGGTGGAGTCCAAACTCTTTAGAGATGGTTTGTAAACATTTCCCAGATGATGAGCATCAACAACTCCTTTTTCTGCGGTCCTCAGAAATTGTCCTTTTTCGTGCCATGATACACTTCCACAAACGTGTATGAGAGCAGAATTTGATAGATCCTGTTCTTTAAATAAAACAGGGTGCCCATCACACATGATTGTTCTCCCATTGATTTGAAAACAACTGACTCTAATTTCACCTTCAAAATTTTAACTGCTAATCCTAGAGGTTCACATTTTTTTTTTGCCATCACTAACATGTAATCTTGGTATCATTTTCCTCAATAAATAAATGACCAAGATATAATATTTGGTTTCATTCATTTAACTGGGTTTTGATCTACAATTTGAAAGCTGTGTTTTTTTGAAAATCTGATGTGCTTTCTTTTTGGCAATTATACAGGAACTATAAAAATTTAAAGGGTTTCACAAGCTTTCAAGGCAAGTGTGTGTGAGTTGGTGTGCGATTTGGTGTGCGTGCGTCGGTGCGCGCGCAGGGGGCTGTATTTAGTCAGCCACTGATGTGCAAGTCTCCTACCTAGGAAAGATGAGATCTGAGGTCTGTAATTTTAATCAATAGGTACAGTAAGTTCAGAAGTACAGTACGGTAGAGACTGTGTAGCCTAGCGGTTAAGGTAATGGACTCTGGACCAGAAGGTCCGGGTTAAATCCCGCTCTGCCAAGCTGCCACTGTTGGTCCTTGGCAGACCCCTAACTCATAATGCTGGATTGAAGACTGTACCAATGGTAAGTCGCTCTGGATAAGTAGCATATGCTAATGCTGTAACTGTAAATGTAATTGTAAATTATGGTGGAACAATAAGTATTTGGTCATAAATTTGGTTCAACGAATACTTTGACATACCTTGTTGGCAATGATAGAGTCAAACGTTTCCTGTAAGTCTTCACCAGGTTGGCACACTTGTAGCGGTGATCTTGGGCCCATTCTCCATGACCGATCCCTCTAGCGCAGATGAGGTTTTGTGGGCAACACAGACTTTCAGCCCCCCACAAATTTTTATGGGGTGAGGTCGGGGAGACTGGTAGGCAACTCCAGCAGGACCTTAAAATGATTTTTATGGATCCACCCCCCCCTTGGTTGACCCGAGTGGTGTGTTGCGGATCATTGTAATGCTGGAAGCCCCAGCCACGTTCCATCGTCAATGCCTCTCATGATGGAAGGAGGTTTTGGCTTAACAATTCACGATACAGGGACCCGTTCATTCTTCCCTGAACAGATCAGACGTTCCTGTCCCCTCTGCAGAAAAACCGCCCAACGCATGATGTTTCCACCCCATGCTTTACAGTAGTATATGGACGCAACCAGCATCTTTTTCCTTCAAACACGAAGAGTTGAAGTTTTCCAAAAGTTCTATTTTGGTTCATCGACCACATGATTTTCCCCCAATCCTCTTCTGGTCATCCATATGCTCTCTGGCAAACTTCAGACGACCCTGGACATGTACTGGCTTAAGCAGGGGGACACGCCTGGCACTGCAGGATCTGAGTCCCTCTCGGTGTAGTGTATTACTGATGGTAGCCTTTGTTACTTTGGTCCCAGCTCTCTGCAGGTCATTCATCAGGCCCCTTCGTGTAGTTCTGGGATTTTTGCTCACTGTTCTCATGATCATTTTGACCCCACGGGATGAGATCTTGTGTGGGGCCCCAGATCGAGGGAGATTATTAATGGTCTTTTATGTCTTCCATTTTCTTACAATTGCTCCCACAGTTGATTTATTCACACCAACCTGCTTGCCTATTGTAGATTCACTCTTCCCAGCCTGGTACAGGTCTACAATTTTCTTCCTGGTGTCCTTCGGCAGCTCTTTGGTCTTGGCCATGGTTGAGTTTGGAGTCTGACTGTTTGAGACTGTGGACAGTTGTTATTAATACAGGTAACGAGTGGAGGACAGAAGAGCTTCTTAGTTTTACACAGGTTTGGTTTTGGGAGCAATTTTATATCCTGTATAAAACTATTATATACTTCTCCCCAAGCCAGTGTTCATACCAATGGTCAGCATTCCGATTATTTTTCCTTGTCCCGTGAGACTAGACAGGGATGTCCGTTGTCTCCTTCACTATTTGCACTTGCAATTGAACCTCTGTCAATTGCACTAAAATCTCTTTCATCTTTCCAGGGAATCATTCGCTCAGGTATTGAACTGAAATTATCATTGTACGCTGACGACTTGTTATTATATGTGACTGACCCAGTGAGTTGCATTCCTCATGTTTTGTCAGTTCTGAATAGGTTTAGTTTGTTTTCAGGCTATAGAGTGAATGTACAGAAGAGTGAGTGTTATCCAGTTAACTCTCTCGCTTTGTCACTTAATCGACTGTGCCTTTTAAATTTGCTTCAAATGGGTTTAAATATTTGGGGATTCGGGTATCCCGTACTCTACCGTCTCTCTTTAACACAAACTTTTCTGCTTTACTTACTCAACTTAGATTAGATTTAGAGAGATGGAGGTCTCTTCCTTTATCACTGATCGCTAGAATAAATGTTATAAAAATTAATGTTTTGCCTAGATTTTTGTTTTTGTTCCAAACTATTCCTTTATTTTTGCCTAAAAAGTTTTTTATATTTCTGGACCGACTTATTTCTTCTTTTATATGGGATGGGAAGGTCCCGAGATTGAGAAAATCACTCTTACAGAGATTTAGGTCCGATGGTGGGCTGTCCCTCCCTATTTTTTTTGTTTTATTATTGGTCAGCTCATATTCATAAGGCACTTTATTGGCTTCAATCTCCAGGGTTGCTATGGTGTAGGTTGGAAACTCATTCGTGTTCTTCATCCTCCCTACCTGCACTGCTTACTTCTTCTTTACTACTCAAACTCTCAAATTTTTCTAGTAATCCATTGGTGGTCTCCACCCTTCGTATTTGGTTTCAGTTTAGGCGTCATTTTAATTTCATGTCGACCTCTGTGATGATGCCTATATTGTCACTTATTTCCCCCAGCTTTGTGTGAAACAGCTTTTAAAAAATGGCAAGAGATGGGTATTACATCTTTTCGTGATTTTTATAAAGATGGTGTTTTTTGTAGTTTCACTCAACTATCTACTGATTTTAATCTGCCTTATTCACATTTATTTAGATACTTCCAGATTAGGCATTTTGTTTCTTCCCAATTTCCAAATTTTACTTGTCTTCCCACGGTACAGCCTTGGGAGGACCTTTTGACTCTGGATCTTCTCCAAAAATCACTTATCTCTAGGATATATTTGCGTCTTATGGCTTTGGATGTATATTCCCTTAGCAAAATTAAAAGTGCTTGGGAAAACGAGTTGGGAATTGTAATTACTGAACAGTGGTGGGACAGGGCAATAGCTGGGATTCGCTCCGGTGCACCTTGTGCAAGACTGCAGTTGATACAATTTAAGGTCTTGCATAGGGTTCACTGGTCCAAGTCTCGGTTATCTAAATTTTACCATAATGTTATTGATCAATGTGATAAATGCTCTGCCTCAACATGTCATTTAAGCCACATGTTTTATTTCTGTCCTGCAGTAAATTCTGGTCCGAGTATTTTGGTGCATGTCCCATTGTGGCAATATTTGGTCTTCCTGCTCTCTCGTCTTCGTTAACTCGAGTTCAATCGGATATCTTAGCTTTCACTTCTTTATTAGCAAGGCGCCGTATTCTGTTACTGTGGAAGTCCGTAAAACCACCTTCAGTTTCATTGTGGCTCCAAGATGTCTTGTATTTTCTCAAGTTGGAAAAAATTCGTTTTACTTTGAAAGGGAATAGTGCTGTGTTCTATTCCAAGTGGAATGCTTTTCTCACATTTTTTAATTTGCTTCAAATAATGCCGGCTGACTAGAAATGTTTTATTTTTTTATTTTTTTTATTTACTTTCCCCTTTTCCTTCTTTCTTTTTATAATTTTTATGTATTTTGGTATGTATTTTTTTCCTCTTTTGGTTTTTTTTTTTTTTTTTTTATTTCCTCCTTTTCTCTCTCTCTATTTTTATTCTCTCTTTTTTAGTGTGTGTTTTCTTTAGGGTTTACATAAACTAGAGGAGTTTGCAAATTAGAGGATTTGGCTTTAGTCATTGCTGTGTTTATTGCTTGATTTTGTTCATTATTTGCCCTGTGATTAGTTGTTGTAATGTCTTTGTTATACTCCTCAATAAAAAGATTTATAAAAAAAAAAAAAAAGAATAAGTTTCTTAAAGCTTCTCAAAGAATAAGTTACAGGTCTGTGCGAGCCAGAAAACTTGCTTGTTTGTGGGTGACTAAATACTTATTTTCCACCGTGATTTATAATTAAATTCTTTAATAATCCTACAATGTAATTTCTTGGATTTTTTAAATCATTTTGTCTCTCATAGTTGAAGTGTACCTATGATGAAAATTACAGACCTCTCTCATCCTTCTAAGTAGGAGAACTTGCACAATCAGTGACTGACTAAATACTTTTTTTTGCCCCACTGTACATAATAAATAAATATATATATATATATATATATATATAATAGATAGATAATGATCTATATATTAGATAGTTTTTATATATAATATATAGATATGATATATATAATACATATATATAATATCTATATATAATATTATATATATATATATATATATATATATATAATATAGCGAAACATCAAATCTTGTGCTTTTGTTCTGTTAATATTTCTATAAAATCTTTGAAATCTTTGAATCTTTTCCTTGCCACTGTCGCCCTAGGCTTGCTCAATTTGGGATTGGACGTAGTTATTAGGAGATAATCTAAACTTGTAAAGTTGCTTTGAGACAATGCTCCATTGTAAAAAGCGCTATATAAATAGATCTGACTTGACTTGAAAAACTATTCCCAGACTATTTAATTTTCAGTCACTTTACTGATACAGAGATCAACAGAGATGAATCCCATCATGCATCAGTAATTTCTTCTGTATTTCTACTGTAGTGTAACTGTAAAAGAGCTTCCTAATAACTGGGTAACGGTTTATAATCAGTCATTTGGAAATGAATACTGAGCACGAGCCTCACATAAAGCCTGTGGTAAATGCAAATACTGTATGGATGGATGTAAGATGTGGTTTCTGGCCTTGTTTATACAATGGATCTTTCACATGTATGATAATAAAATGCAAATAAAATTTGAATACGTACCCAGCACTAACCGACACTGGAGTCCAGTTTTATTAGGAATACTGTATATAAGAAATAAGGCCTGCATGCAAGAATTGCTCTTTTTGTCTAAATACTAATAAATTCTGAAAATTGTCATTTGTCACCACTATTGAAAATGCTTCTGTTTTGCAATTTTTGTAAATGTAATACATCTATCAGGATTAGTTAATATATGCTATGTTCCCTGCGCTGAGGCTGGGACTCAAGTCCCAACATAATTTCACAACGTTACAAAGATCATCTTGTGATGTTCCTTAACGCCCCGCTCTCTCTGTCTTCGAGTGACTCCATAAATGCTTTGGGTTTAGATCAGGTGACTGGAGGAAAATCCATGTCAGTCCGCACCTCTTGAGGTGTTGTTGCAAAACAGGTGTTGTTGAGGTGTGTTTTAGGTCATTCATCTGCTGCAGTATGAATCCTTCTCCACAAAGATTCAAACAAGTATGTTCACTAATGATCTTAGACTTTTAACACTAAGCAACTGAAGGCGCCTCTCACATTGGCTAATGTTAATGTTCATGAGTCCACCATCAGAAGAACACAGAACAACAATGGTGTGCATGGCAGGGCTGCAAGGAGAAAGCCACTGCTCTCCAAAAAGAACATTGCTGCTCGTCTGCAGTTTGCTAAAGATCACGTGAACAAGCCAGAAGGCCTGATCCCATCTGTGAAACATGGTGGTGGTAGTAATACAATTGGAAATGTGTGGAGGGATGAAATGTGAGCAGTTTATGTGAGGAAACCCACCAACATCCCAGAGCTGAAGCTGTTCTGTACGGAGGAATGGGCTAAAATTCCTCCAAGCCGGTGTGCAGGACTGATCAACAGCTACAGGAAACGTTTAGTTACAGTTATTGCTGCACAGGGGGGTCACACCAGATACTGAAAGCAAAGGTTCACATACTTTTGCCACTCACTAATATGTAATATTTTATTCAATATATAAATGACCAAGTATAATATTTCTGTCTCATTTGTTTAACTGGGTTCTCTTTATTTCTTTATCTGGAAATGGACACAGTCTGCAACATTTTGAAAAAGCACACTTTTTAATAAGTAAAACACAATATAACAAGTAAAACACAAATGTACATGTTCTGTGTGTACAGTGCATAAGACTGTCATACAGGTTTTTTTTTTTTTTTTTTTTTTTAATTCACAACATTGTTGATATACACTTTTGTGAAACTGTCTGTAATCTTGAATAGCATGTTTCTAAAATCATGACCCAAGATCACTTAAATCAGCAAACAATTCAGAGTGCTATTTCACTGTTATCCAGTTATTAAGAACATCCTTTACAGGCATTCAGAACTACAGTACTGTGCAAAAGTCTTAGGCATTCTATATACTTCAGCTTATATTGTACTTATTCTTTAAGTTTTAGTGGTCACTGCACTCTGTAGTTCTGCAATTACAGACTGTACTCCATCTGTTTCTCTCCATACTTTGTTGGTTCCCTATACTCTGTTCTACAATGGTCAGGACCCCCACAGGACCGGCACAGATCAGGTACTGTTTGGGTGGTGGATCATTCTGAGCACTGAAGTGACACTGATGTTGTGGTGTTCTGTTAGTGTGTTGTGCTGGTATGAGTGGATCATACAGCAAATACCTAAGTGTCACTGCTGGACTGAAAATAGTCAACCAGCCAAAAATGTCAAGCCACCAGCATCCTGTGAGCACTGATGAAGGATTAGAGGATGACTAACATAAACTGTGCTAAAACAGACGACCTGCTGTCTGACTTTACATCTACAAGGTGGAGCATAAAGGTGAATGTCTCTTATAAAGTGGACAGTGAGTGTACAGCCTTTTAAAAGTCCAGTACTGCTGTATCTTATCCATTTATTAACATGTGAATGGAACTCCAGCAGCACTCCTGTGTCTTATCCACACACTAACATGTGAATGGAATGGAATTGTGGAACTACAAAGTGCAGTGACTACTGAAAAGAATGAGCAGAATATATACCGAAAAATATAGAATGCCTAAGAAAAATACAGAATGCCCAGTACTGTATGTGTAATAATATATTACATTAAACTAAATCTACAAGAGCTTATCAAACAGTAAGAAAGATCAGACTAGGTAACAACTCAAAATAAGTACAACCAACAATAAAAAAGCCCATGTATGGCATTTGGGTAAATAAACAATCAGTGAATTCAGATGGTCCTCTGTTGCCCTGGGAATGAATATCAAAAGTATTTACACTATATACACTCAATTGGTCAGGCGACTTTTGACGCAATAAAGAAAACAAAAAGAAAATTTCAAAATTACAAAACCACTGGTCTTTAGTGGCTCGTCAGTATTTCGTCGCTCCTCCTCTAGCCTTCACTTACTTAAGAACAATAAAAGGCCTTCTTTATCAAATTCAATTTGCTATTTCAACAAAATGCTTCCTGCTTGTAGATGTACAGTACTGTGCAAAAGTCTCAGGTCACCGTACGATTTGTGGTTTTAGCAATGCTATAATGATCATATATACACATTGTCGACGACTGGACCCAAATACCTTAAACTTGGATTTGTCACTCCATAATACTCCTTTTCCTTTGTGAACTTTAGCATATCTTTTCACCCTGTTCCCCTCCTGAAAAAGTGGTTTCTTGGCTGCTACCCCACCAAAAAGGCCATTCCTGATCAAGCTACTTTAGACTGTATAAGAGACAACTTGGAATCCCTTTTCTTGTCTTTACCTTTTTCTTTTTCTATTTCAAATTTATTCTGGTTTTATTTTACTAAAGAGGCTAAAACAATGGTGGCCTAAGACTTTAGCCATAGTACTGCGTCTCATTCTCCAGAAATCTTTTTGTCTCTCACTCCTTTCCCTTCTTTTTTAGGATGCCACTCGCACTCCTCTGACTGCAGACTGTCATTGTAAATCTCCTTCTGCTACAATGCAACAATTTATCTCATTTTCTAGGCTTGTCCTGTGTTTTTGATCATTTGCACGCCAAAAGCACCATATTATGAATCAATGCTACACTCTTTTTATTAAACTTGTAACAGTTGGACTTTATACATTGAGCTGCACGTGATTCTAAAGCTGCAAAGGGTCCCTGCTTTAAAATAAAGGCAAACGTCTGTTCTGCATATATAATTACACGGTTGCATCACAGCATTTTTACAATAAAATACCCGGCAATTTGACTATCAGTGTTTTATATTTCCGAATGATATGCAAATCAAAGAACGTGTTGGACACAGAAATGTCTTAACCCATTGAGTCCAACTACTGATGACAAATCTAGCTGATTCCAGTGTATGTATTTAGCAACCGAATGAAGGATTATAGGTAAAACTCAATGGTCTTAATCGTATCTTTACATTGTGAATGAGGAATTTTGAAGATTGGGTACCACAGAGGACTTGTGTGCTGCGATATACAGGTCTGATGTTTGCTGGGAAGAGCGTCTGGAGGACAAGTATCTCATTCCTAAGCACCACAGATCCTCGAGGATCTTGCGAAAATGGTTTCTGAAGTTGACTCCGATAAAGGCGTAGAGGATGGGGTTGAGGCAGCAGTGGAGATACGCCACACTCTTCGTTACAGAAAGAGCCAGTAATATGTCCTGTTCTTCCTTGCAGTCTCTCGGCTTGAACAGTCGTGTGGTGTGCATCAGGAGAGTGGCGTTATAGGGCAGATGGCAGAGGATGAAGACCAGGACTACGACTAAAACTACTCTCAATGCCTTGTGCTTCTGGTAATTCTTGGTTCTGAGCAGAGTGACCATGACATTTCCGTAGCAGAAAAACATGACCAGCATGGGTAAAAAGAAGCCCACGGAGACCTGAGTGCTGGGAACCAGGACCTTCATCAGTTCTGCCATTTCATGTGTCTGAAACGTCAGGCCACACTCTTTCTCCATTTCATCATCAGTCAGATCTGAGAATATAAAGGTCGGTATGGATAAAATAATAGCAAGTAGCCATATGACCATGCAGGTGAAGCGACCGAATATTCTGGCTTTCAGGTGCATGCCGAGTGAACGGTGAGCTTTAACGATGGCAACGTATCGGTCTCCGCTGATGCAGGCCAGCAGGAGCACGCTGCTATACAGGTTGATGCTGTACATTCCTCTGAGGAGCTTACAAGCCCAATTGCCCATGCTCCAGTTATATTGCTCGTTGTGTATGATCAGAGGCAGGGCAATGACGAAGAGAAGATCCGCCAAAGCTACATTCACCAAGAAGACATCTGTCATCGTCTTGGCTTTTTTATAGAACGCGTACGTAATAAGGACCAACATGTTGCCCAACAGTCCAAGTCCACAAATCAGGGAGTAGATGTACCTTGTGGCAGCTTGTCCATTGTGGCTGTTCAACTCACATGAGTCATCTTCAAGATCATCATCCTGCCTGTAAACGAAGGAGAAGCAATGAAGCAGTGGCTAGGAGAACGTATACTGTCTTCTAAAAAGTATTTCTTCTCTAAGTAAAGGAAGGCTGATTTCACCAAGGCAGGAAATTAAGCTAATACGGTGATTTCTGCATGCATTCAGGATTTTGAGATACAAATCTTCAGACCTTCTTAAGTCCAGGAAAGCTGAACGTACCCAGAGTCTACACTTTATATTATTTTCAAAGATTTATTTATTTACCTTGGCAAAACCTGTATCTTGGTTCAATGTCATTGTAAATAAATGCCGTTCTATGCAACATGGGTAACGTTTTTAGGAAGGTCAGTCTGACTTTTGTTTGGTCTTGATAGATCAAGTAGAAGCAGACACAACCATCTCTATATAGTGCGCAGTGTTGGGGGTAACATTGTGAAAAGTAACAAATTGCAGTAATCTAAATCCCTTTTCCTTGAAATAAAGTGTACCACATTACAGTTTAAATGTGTGTAATGACGTTATAGGTACTGATTAATAAAAAAAGTTATGCATTTGATTGAAAAATCATTATTTCCAAAGCATTTACAACAAACCTGTTCTACTTCTGCTGTGATGGGAGAAACGATGCTTGCTGCTGATCCAGTTGATTTAAAAAATGATTCATGCCTTCAAAACACTCGAAACTGTGCACCTTCCCTTATTTGTGCTACTGCCTCGGAAGGAAAAAAAACCTAAAAATCTCCATATAAACAACGACTTGAATTTGAACATGAATCCTCTTTTCCTAAGTAAAACAATTAAAGGACTATTGGCTGTTATTCTTGTACTTTCTACTTGGTACAGATTAATATGGGTTTTATTAATACAGTGTTTTCCGTTACTTGTGTATTTTATCCTGCTAAGGTTGAGTTCCCACGTGTTTTGCATTATGCTGTAAATTGTTTGACATGTCACCTAAAACTTAATACATAATCAAGCAAACATATCTTTAAGACATGCACTGGGGTATTTTATTGAAGAATTAATGTATACATTTTCATAACTTGGTTGAATTTTGTAAGCTGTATAAACAAGGGATTCAGCTTCACCAGGAATTATGTCTATTTAACTTATCTGATGTCTCCAATTGTCAGACTATTGTACTGTTCAGGCAAACAATGCACTTCAGTAAAAGTTCTTATCTAACTCCAGGAAAGCTCAGTGACTAGGTTATTTATACTTTGAATCTGATATCGTGCCTTGCAAACATAGCTTGACAGATAAGATCTGCACCCGAAGCAAAAACTCCACAGACTTAAGAAAGAGGGGCAGCGTTATGTGCAACCTGCAACCATAAACCTTTGTAAATAAATTTTCCGAAAAACTGAGTCAATGAAAAAAGTTTGGCAACTCCTGGCGAAATTGCAATCTTTGCACATATTTAAATTGAAATAACCTCTACAGGAAGAAACCTAAATACAGTATAATAGATTGATATAATTGTTAATGTTAAATATGGCATGTGCACACATTTAGTCCATTCCAAGAAACAGTGAACACAAAAGTCTACTGTGAGCTGTTTTTGTTTCATGATTGCTGTGATCAGAGATAACTTCACCACAAACCCTTCACCGTAACTAGGCCGCCACTGTTATCCTGTCAGTGGTGCAGTCGGCATGACATGGTTTGGGACCGTTCTGCTTACAGTAATTATGAATTCAGTTATATCAAGGCATTTCACTTTAATTTTAAAGTACTTTTGTACTTATCCTTAGAAGCAAGTATTCTGAAGCGAAATTACCATGAAAACAGAAAACCTACTTGCTTAGCCTGGTATATTCTTCTTATACATCTCTCTGTAATATAGTACATTTCATAGATTGCTTTGCAATTTTGGTCCTTTCCTTATGGATTGGGGATTGTTTTCAATAATGTTTTTATCATAAGCATAGCTAAAACTGTAATATGTAAACCACTTCAAAACATACAGTGCTATATGAACAGGACCTGGGTTTTAACCACAGCGTGGGCTTTTAAAGTGAAAGTTGGGTGGAGTGGTTACAGGAGCAGTGTTAGGGAAGTTCCTCAAAATCTGTATTGCATTACAAATTAATAATTAACTTTTATAAATATTTTGAAATTACTTCCAAAAATCCATATTAATCTGTACCAAATAGAAGGTATGAGCATTACGTCCAATAATCCTTAAATGCTCTATTTAAATAAAAAGTCATTTGTTCTGAAATTCAAATGTTGTTTGTATGGGAATTTAGCAGGTTTATCTGAGGCAGTAGCACAAACCTGGCCAGCAGATGTTGCTAAAGTGCACATTTTCATTTTCATTTTGAAACATTTTTCAAATCAATTGGTTCAAATGATTAAAAGCTTCAGAAAGCCTTGTTTCTTCCATCAGTTGGCACAGGTAGAGAAGGTTTGTTGTAAATGCTTGGCGATTAATTAAGATTTTTGCTCAATTTAATTAATTAAAATAATTAAGATTTTTGTTTTAAAATGAATAAGTAACTGTAATGTGATCACAATAATTTAACCTATAATATTACTTTATATAATTTAATATAACTCTATATATGACTTTGTTACAGGAAACATTAATTACTGTAATGCGTTACCCCATTACCCCCAACATTGTACAGGACCCTGCGATGACCTGGCTCTCAGTCCAGGGTGTACCTCTGGCTGGAGCCAGTGAATTCTGGGATAGGCTCTGGACCCTCCCATGACCCAGAGCAAAAAAGGGATGCTATATTAATAAACATGATGATCATGATTCTTCTTCTTCTTCTTATTATTATTATTATTATTATTCTTAATAATAATAATAATAATAATAATAATAATAATAATAATCTGTAATATATTAATTTGCTAATTATTTCAAAATAATTGTAATACAGTTCTGAAAGAGACCGGCTTGTATTACAAAGCTTAACCTAGCCATGTTACCCTGCTCAAACTCTCAAGGGCTACCTAAGGTGAAGAAGAATAAAGAATTAGAAAACAGATGTTAAACAAAGGTTAAGCCAAAAATAAATTGGACCAGAAGGTTCAAATCCGACCTTTACAAAGTTGCCGCTGTTGGGTCCTTCAGCAAGATCCGTAACCCACAATTGGATTCTAAGATTGTTTCAACTGGATAAATGACTACATTTAAATGTAAAAAGATAAGCTGCTCTTAATTAGGACACAGACTACTTTACGTCCCACATAAGTTGATGTAACCAAAGCTTTTTAATTGTTACTTAATAAATAATTCGTAAATCTAAGTTTAAGACACAGATTCTCGCATTTCCTGAACATCACTGAAAATATAACATATGTTTATGGTATATAATGAAGAACTTTTGTCTCATCATATTTTTATTTTATTAATGATAAGAATTTAAATAAAATAAGAACAGTAATTTACTGTGATCTCCAAGTGGCCAGAAATAGCAAAAGTCCACAAGCTCCTTCTGTAGGAAAAATTTTATTTTCTTATAATTAAAGGCCTGTACTACTGTGTGGTAAATGTATTTGTGTACAAAGGATTGTAGTATGTCATGTTTGGTATCTATGGAATCCATATTTCATGGAGACCAAGATTGTGAAACTCACAGCACTGTACTGTACTGGGACAGTAATGCACAGAACTGGCATTCACTTTTGACCATATGAAACACCATTTGCCTGGACTGAGAGAAGTGTCATTTCTTCAAACCAGAGGTGCGGTCATTCCCAACATCATGGGGTCTTCCACTCTTACCTCAAGACACACCAACTAGTATGCAAATTACATATTGTTACAGTCAGCTAACACTCATCTGGTAACTTTGCCTTTTGACATGTTCGAGAACAAATGTAAGAGGCATCAAGGGCATCTAAACAGTATAAAGCTATGTAACTAAAGAACTATGTAGAACTTTTGACGGAGCTACACACAGAACTTCTCCAGAGGCCGATACTCTTTACCATCACAGTTCGGCATTTCAGTATTAATCCTGGAAGTTTATGTGCAAGTCTTTTGTAATAAATTTGTTGTTACTCCTTTCCTTATATTAGTCTTTAATAGTCCTTTTGTAGACAGATAATGTGTATATCCCAGAAGTTAATAAGTTAATAATGTGTATATAATAATAGATCTCCTGAAAGCTGTGTAGTTAGACATGTTAAAGATCAACCTCTGCCATATATAAAAGACTAGGACTAGATTCTAGCTGGCACATTGATTAAAAAAAAAAAAACCTCTGAACTAACTTGATGCTCATTAATCTACTAGACACGTCGCAACCGACCTCTGACAGACTTAAATAAGGTGTAATACTTGCGCCTTATAAGAATAACCTTGTTAGTATCATATACACGGAGTTTGCATGTCGGTATGAACCTCTGAGCTAGAGAAACATATTAATAGGAGATAATTATTCAAGTTTGGGGTATATAAAATACATAATTGAATGCTAGGACTCTTTACCTCACATATCTACGTAGAATTTGGAGTCAGATTATAAAAATAATAACACTCATCTATCCATCGACTGCATCCTATTGCCGTCTCTGGTCATAGAGCCGCAGAGGGAACTCTAATACTCTAAGACACAAAATAAACCCTACACTTCCTACAGAATAATAATACAAATAATAAATAATTAGTTACTGCACCAGGAGTTCGTTTCGTTCTCCATTTCCTCTTCTTTCAAAGTGCCCTTCTGTATCCAGCGTTAGCAGTTACGACACTGATGTGTGTTTGGTTGATATGTTGCAGATGAAGCCTGTATGATAAAGAAGGGGAAGCTCGGAGTCCAGCAAACACCTCACAGCTCCTCGTCTTTTTGAGAGCTTCCTACCTGTGGTTTTCTCCACCCTCCGTAACGCACGCACGTTCAAACAAGTTCTGACTGATTAGGCTGTGTGACAGAAACAGATGTAGATGTACCAATTAGATAAGGACCTGAATGGGAGTGTAACAGTGTGACTTTGTTGACATTTTGTAGGCCTATTTATTTGCAGCAGTGTTTTGCAGTGTTGCTCCTGATGCAGGACCATGGCGACCATGTTGAGCGAATGTTCCACCATGAGTCTCAGAATAAACATTAGCGATATATGTCTAGCTCCATTGAAATACGTCTGAAATCAAATTCAATTGCGTTTTGGCTAAAACAATGTTTGTGTATGATAAAATAGTGTTTGAGGAATGTTATGTATAATTGATTTGTGGCTTAACCTTTGCTCTAAATCTGTTGTCTACCTCTTTATTAGCAATAACAATCTTTGCCGTCCTATATTTGATGTCAGAAATTTTGATTAGCATCTCCAAGCTTAGGAAACCGTTGAAACTTTGTTCTTCTGTAATAAAGGCTGCATCTTTTCAGAACATTTCTTGACTCTTTCTCAAATGTGTTACAGTTCTTTTTCATTTGTAGTTTTACATTTGTTTGGCAAATATTTAGTAACTCCAGGTAAGGAGTATCTTTTTTCCCACACAAGTATGGTAGCTATGCCACAATTGGACTAACATCATGTCATATTGTTAGAAATTAAATTCATTTTCATCACCTTTAACTTGCAAAATTGTACATGAACATGACATTGATGTTTCCACCAGAAATCACAAAACACTTAATATCACCACAGGCACACTGCACGAACCAACGGTTGGAAACACCAAGCAAGAGGAAAAATGCTACGTTTTTGTTTTTGTTTGTTTGTTTGTTAACCCCCATGTTT
Source organism: Ancistrus triradiatus (assembly GCA_025084515.1). NCBI lineage: Eukaryota > Metazoa > Chordata > Actinopteri > Siluriformes > Loricariidae > Ancistrus > Ancistrus triradiatus. The sequence continues at coordinate 473,841 of JAJAGP010000324.1, forward strand.
TTCGATAACGGTCAACCTTTAAAGTGCAGTTGCACTGTACAGCCACTAGAGGCCGCCACAATTTAAAGTACACAGAGGTGATGTTCGCGTTATTATTTATTCAGAAACATGTACATTATTGCATACGAGTTCCCTTGAATGTTGCAAACAGTCCTGGCCTTTTGTACAGCAAAGCCAAAAATCGTCCACCATGTTTCACCGTTTGGAGGAGGTTTTTATTTAAAGTGTTGTGCATTTCCACTTCAAAGTTCAGCATTTGTTCATAAAACTTACTAACAGTTAGTATGTAGAGAAGCAGATGGACTACAGTCTGTAATTATAGAACTACAAACTGCTTCCATGGTAAGTGGAGCTGATAAAATGGACAAAGTGTAGAAACAAGGAGATGTACCTAATAAAGTTATCGGTGAGTTTTCAGTTACTGTATTTACACTTATTTATACAACATCATGACATACATTGAGATCAAGCTAAACCTAAAGTTCTTACAGAGTAAGTACAAGCTCACATTGATGATTGTATGCTGAGTCCTAATCTGTTCATAGTTGCATGTTTTTACAATTTTTACATGTTTAATATGTTTAAACACCCAGTTGTATGTGGATCTTGTTTATAGGCTTTGTCCAGGTCATCTGGGTATGGCGTGCCAGTCTTTTGTTTAATTACTATTCCTTGTCTGCTATCTGCAGTCCAGCAGGTGAATGCTGATTGGGTAGCAGATGTAGGAGTAATATTCCTGCTGTCCGGTGTTCACCTCTGGGATGTCAAGCCCCATCTATAAAGATGAGAACATCTTTTTTAAATCCTTAATACTGCTACAAAGTTATAAGGTAATATACCAAACTTCAAATTCAAACTTCAAACTTCAATTCAAATTTATTTATATAGTGCTTTTACAATTCAATTAATTGTCTCAAAGCAGCTTTACAAATATCTAGGCCCAAATCCCTAACTGAGCAAGCATACAGTGACAGTGACAAGAAAAAAATCTCCCCAAATGTTATAAGGAAGAAACCTGGGGTGGACCAAGAGTCAAAAAATGACCCAACCTACTTGGGAAGCCTAGCTTTTGCACCATGATTCACACAAACCATTCTCTCTTGAGAAGAGAGGACTGTAATGTGGGAGGTCTTGCTATATGACAACCACAGACTCAGCCCCCACAAGCCAAACTTGGATGTAAGGTCAGCAGTAATGAATCTGCACAGAGTTGCCTCTGGATTTAACAGTACGAGGAATTCCTCCCCAGAGGCAGGAAACAAACCTGCATGACTTAATACTAAAGGTAGAGCACTGGTTCGTATCCCGCCTTTGGTGAGGTGAGGTCTGATGATTCTTGGCACCATTGAGTTCAGGTACACCTCCGTATGGTTTCAGTTACTTGGTCCAGACACTGAACACTAAGAATGCTTTCCGGATATCTGTACATGTTTCCTCACATGTGGTTCCACCTCACGAGAGGCTCCAGAGTATCAGTGCACCTCAGGGTGTGGGCTGAGCTGGTCATATCATGTGACATCAACCAGGTGCCCTCACAATATAGACTCAGACATTCTGTGCTTCATAAACCCACACCTCCAGTCTCATCTCATTTACTGTAAGAGCTCGCTTAGGCCAGGAATTTACACACTTTTCCCTGTCTGGACTATGAAGGATTAGTTAGTGTGCCCAGTGAAGACCTGAAACATGTAATGGACTGTGTCATCAGTTTAAGCAGAAGATCTATTATTGCGACTTGGATGAACATCAGCTCTTTGTATGAGTAATTCTTATGAAGAATATATATGAAGAATCCATGTATTTTTGGCATATAAGAAAATTCTGCTTCATTTAAAAATTGTTAATTAACATACAATGCTTTACAATCAGCATGCTTAACACTCACATCTGGTTTGCTGGCTGCTGCTACAGGATCAAGGTATGTGAATAAGGAATTGAGCTCCTGTCGCAATCTCTTCACCTGCTTCTTCTGTGGCTGGACCAGGAGTGCCTGGAAGCTGACTGGTAAGCCATACCTGACCCATAAAACAGCAATCCCATCATATGTGAGATAAGATAAGGTAAGATGCTTTATTTTACGGTTGCACAAGTAGGAGAACATGCTGCGCTCAGGTATAGAATGATGCTGCTGTTCTCCTTTCGGCTGCTCCCATTAGGGGGCGCCACAGCGGATCATCTTGGTCTACATACTAGGTTTGGCACAGGTTTTACACCACATGCCATTCCTGATAGAACCCTCCCCATTTATCGGGGTTTGTGCCTGGCACTAGAGCCACCCTGTGCACCCCGACTGGCTAGATTTTTCACCACCCATATTTTCAAGTCCCATCCCGGATTTGTACCCAGGCCCTCAGACGCTGGCTGTTCTCACTTAGCCAACCAGCTATAAAATAAATAAATAAAACAAATAGGACGGAAAGAGTAACAGTAGTGATAAAACAAAGGAATAAAAACAAATATTCAACATTCCTCTATTTTATGTTGTTAATAACACTAATAACCATAATCATAATAGTAAAAATAAAACGTATAATGGTGAGTGTATTTGTAATTTATTAGAATAACATATTCTTAAATACTTTTACTATTAAGTTCATTATAAATAATAATAATAATAACAACAACAACAATAAGAAGAAGAAAATGAAGAAGAAGAAATTGAGAAGAAGAAAAATGAAAGTGCAGGTGCAGCTGACAATAACTGGGAAGAAGGAAGGAAAAAGAAAGAAAGAAAGGTGTGAATGTTTTGTGCAAAAACACTAAAATAAATAAATAAAAACCTGAGTGTGCATCAGAATAACTTACATATATTAAAATCAAATATTCCACAATAACTCAACTATATTATTAATATCAACAACAATAATAATACATTTTAATTTTTAAGCACATTCATTGTTAACAAAAAACATTCACATAACCAAGGATAGGAACCACAAAAGAAAAAGCATATTGTTTACAATTACCAGTAGCTTCCCTGTATGACAGAGCAGTTTATTAATCATTCATCTTACCTGATAACTGATTCAGAAAACACTCTGAGAGCCTTGATGTGGATCCAGGCTACAAACACTTCACCAAAATTCACCTTCAGCCAGCGCACAAATGTTCCCTGGTGCAAACGATTACAAAAAATATATTACTATGCAAATGTTGTGCCGTGAATGTGACTAACAGCTCAAATGTTACTCACATGCTGTTCTTGCTTGTCTACACTGAGGCGCTTGAGCTCCTGTTTTTGTAGCTCTGCTTCTTCTAAGTTGAACTCTCGCACTGTGAATCTATTTGTAGGATTAAAATAATGTATTAGAATGCTACCGGTATGCAAACCCTATCTTCTTATGCTATTCATGATTTCCATTCAATTAATTTAGTGGTTTACATACTGTATGTTTGTGTTCTCTAGCTCTTTCTGTTCTGTTTACTTACATTTATAAAATCAAGTGCCAAAAGATATGACAAATAGCTGTTTTGTTGTTGCTTAAGTTACATTTCCAACAGTAATGAATAATTTTCCAGAAGTACAGTACAGTAACGTGCAAAAATCTTAGGACACCATTAGATTTTTTGTTTTAGCAAAAGTATAATGACCATATATAACATGACCCAAGAATTTCTAATTTGTATTCGTCACTCCATAATCCTCTTTTCCACTGATCCTCATTCCAATCTTTATGAGCTTTAGCATATCTTGGCCTTTTCACCCTGTTCCTCTTCTGAAAAAGCGGTTTCTTGACTATTACCTTAAAAAAAATTCCTGATCAAGCTTTTTTGGACTGTACAAGGGCCGAACAATTTGGCATCCCGATGAGGTTACCAGGCTGCTATTGCTCAAGGGCACGTAACACTAAATACTTGTCAGCGTAGCCTGTAGAAGCTGCTTTTTTCTGATTTATTTTTAGTTTTTTAAATACTGGATACAAATTTCATTTCATTTGCTGGTTGCATTCTATAATATAGAAATAATTGTATTATATAGTCATTATACGATTGCTAAAACAATGTATATCTAATCTAATGGTGTCCTAACACTTTTGTACAGTTCTGTAGAGGAGTATGTATAAGTTGCGGTGACTTACTGGTACTTTCTGGCATTGTTCCTAAATTCGTTGATGGCTTTCTTGAATAGTGTGACTGTGAAAATGGCAGCATCTTCCTCCTCCAACAACTTCCTAAACACACAATGAGCATTCAACATGCTTTCATAAAGTAGAGCGGCAAGCCCAGGACACAAACATGAGCTCTCAGATTTTATCTCGTTACAGCTGCACGGCAAGGTCACTGATACATTAGACAGTAAGTGGACAGTTCTTGTAGTCAGTGTTGGGTGTCTAAGACTGTGATCCTAGGAGGGACAAACCACAAATTGGTGAAAGGGTGTCAGGCTCCCAAACCTCATAGATGAGCGAGAGCAACAAAGGCTATCCATCTGGTCAGAAATGACAGAAGCGTTAATTGTCAGGATGATCTGTGCTGAGAGTCAAATCATCCTGCATTGCTCTTCTCTGACACTTTTCGGCTTCCACACCAGGCTGTAAGCAATCTCCTTCCTGGGTACTTCTATGTCTGGTGGTTTCCTAGTTTCTGGTTCTTTTCGTGTTCCTGTATGGGTTTGGCCTCTTATTTCTGTCCACCATATGTTTTCATATGTTATTGTGTCTAGTTAGCCTTCCTGTTTGTGTAGCATAAGCAGAGTCATTTGCTTTGCTTAATACTAAAATGTTTTTACAATTAATAACTGGGGCAAAAAATCAGTGGGGCAAAAAAGTATTTAGTCAGCCACTGATTGTGCAAGTTCTCCTACTTAGAAAGATGAGAGAGGTCTGTAATTTTCATCATAGGTACACTTCAACTATGAGAGACAACATGAGAATAAAAATCCAGGAAATCACATTTGTAGGATTTTTAAAGAATTTAATTGTAAATCATGGTGGAAAATAAGTATTTGGTCACCCACAAACAAGCAAGATTTCTGGCTTTCACAGACCTGTAACTTCTTTAAGAAGCTCTTCTGTCCTCCACTCGTTACCTGTATTAATGGCACCTGTTTGACCTCGTTATCTGTACAAAAGACACCTGTCCACAGCCTCAAACAGTCAGACTCCAAACTCAACCATAACCAAGACCAAAGAGCTGTCGTAGGACACAAGGAAGACAATTGTAGACCTGCACCAGGCTGGGAAGAGTGAATATACAAGAGGCAAGCATGTTGGTGTGAATAAATCAACTGTGGGAGCAAATGTAAGAAAATGGAAGACATACAAGACCATTGATAATCTCCCTCGATCTGGGGGTCCACGCAAGATCTCATCCCTTGGGGTCAAAATGATCATGAGAATGGTAAGCAAAAAAAAACTGCTCTAGAGGAGATCTGCATGGAGGAATGGGCCAAAATACCAGGTACAGTGTGTGCAAACCTGCTGAAGACTTACAGGAAACGTTTGACCCCCGTCATTGCCAAGGTTATGTATTGAGGTGAACTTTTGTTATTGACCAAATACTTATTTTCCACCATAATTTACAATTAAATTATTTAAAAATCGTACATTGTGATTTCCTGGATTTTTTTTCCTCATTTTGTCTCTCATAGTTGAAGTGTACCTATGATGAAAAATACAGACCTCTCTCATCTTTCTAAGTAGAAGAACTTGCACAATCAGTGGCTGACTAAATACTTTTTTACCCCACTGTATTAATTACCCACACACATAATGTCCTGGGGAGAGAAATGGCGCCCATTTGATGGGTTTGTAGTATTTGTAGCATTAGCACAGTCTGTTTTATTTTAGCGTTGTCTGGTTCCTTGAGCTTAGCATTGTGCTGTTTATAATATTGTTTTTGTTGTAGCATAGTACTGTCCTGTTATGATTGTCTATTTGTATTAGCACATCTGTTGTGTTAGCATTTAGCATCGTGTCTGTCTTTTGAGTTTGGTTCCATGTCACTTTGTATACACCGTGATCCACCTCGTCTAATGTTAATAAAACACGCACTCTTGCACCTACATCTGTCTTCCTGCCTCTGCTGTATTTAAATTGTGATAGACAGATAATGTTTTAATGGTGGTTATGAGATAAATGTGTCTCAGTGCATAATAGCCTGCAGCCTAGCAGGAGACTGGTCAGAGTGCTAACCATTATAACCCCCTGTCTACCATCATAAATGCCTTCAATATGCACGCAAGTGTAGGAAATGGAACAATGGAACAAATGCTCTTAAGTGTGCGATGCCCTGTGACGGAATGACACACAGACTAGTGTATTCCTGCATTGTACTTTGTATTCCCAATGCAGCCGCCAGACCCACCATTAAACTGCTGTATTTTTTGTTAAATAAAGTAACTCTACTTTATGTTTGTGTTAAACCAAACCTGTCATGTCCTACACTGATCATGGCGTGTGATCTGGAGGAGGATGAAGTACAAGGTTCCAATTAGAGACACTGAGATGGTTACTGAGATCCAGACTGAGGTGAGCTAACTGCTTTCCATCAGTAACTTTACACTAGCATGAACCTAACCTGCTGACTCAAGGCTAGATCAGACAAGTCGTGTCATAGGCTACCACTGTCATAACTGACTGTATAAACAGCAACAGGATCTAACCTGCTGGAGCGAGGAACCACAAACTCTGACATGGATTCATAGCTGTTCTCCCACTGTCTAATGCTCACCCTGTAAAAACAGGTTATAGGGAGATTATAAACAAGTTATACTGTAGACATATAAAAATATTGTAGACACTTTATACTCCCTCTATTGACAGACTGTGAACGGAGATGTTAAAGACACATTATAGACAGATTACAGATTTAGTCAAGAGACATATCATAAACATTCTAAAGATGTTGATCATAGAGACACATTAGACAGATTATAGATTTAGACAAGAGACATATTATTGACAGATTATAGATGTAGACCATAATTACACATTAGAGACAGATTATAGATATTAGAGACACAGTAGAGACAGATTATAGATGTTAGACATTAGAGACAGATTATAGATATTAGAGACACAGTAGAGACAGATTATAGATATTAGAGACACAGTAGAGACAGATTATAGATGTTAGACATTAGAGACAGATTATAGATATTAGAGACACAGTAGAGACAGATTATAGATGTTAGACATTAGAGACAGATTATAGACATTAGAGACACAGTAGAGACAGATTATAGATGTTAGAGAGACATTACAGACAGATAATAGCCAGATTACAGATTTAGACAAGAGACATATTATTGACAGATTATAGATGTAGACCATAATTAGACATTAGAGACAGATTATAGATATTAGAGACACAGTAGAGACAGATTATAGATATTAGAGACACAGTAGAGACAGATTATAGATGTTAGAGAGACATTACAGACAGATTATAGATGTTAGACATTAGAGACAGATTATAGATATTAGAGACACAGTAGAGACAGATTATAGATATTAGAGACACAGTAGAGACAGATTATAGATGTTAGAGAGGCATTACAGACAGATTATAGATGTTAGACTTTAGAGACAGATTATAGATATTAGAGACACAGTAGAGACAGATTATAGATATTAGAGACACAGTAGAGACAGATTATAGATATTAGAGACACAGTAGAGACAGATTATAGATGTTAGAGAGACATTACAGACAGATTATAGATGTTAGACATTAGAGACACATTATAAATAGATT
>JAJAGP010000325.1:0-67500 GCA_025084515.1 Ancistrus triradiatus
CATGTAGACGGTTGAAAATCGGTATGCAGGTAGTCATGATAGTATTAAACATTTGTATTAGTATATTTATTATATGTATTAAGAGTATTTGAAGTTATTAAACAATTTAACGTTTTTGACCGTATACGGTCGCCAAAGGGGGCGCATCTGCGTTATGGGGATTTCTTTGAAGTCCCACCCTAACTCTCTCTCTCGCTCTACCACACTCCCACTGAGCAAAGTAGGAAGTTCGAGCAGTTCAGCTTTCAGAGCAACTTCTCCTATGAACCCGTTCACAATTCAGACGTGCGTCTTCTTCACCCAGACCTCAGGTAGGACCTGTTTTCGTTTTTTATTTCTGTTCCTACCCGTACTGGTTCAGGAACCGTCCCGAGGATGGAGGCAGAACGTCTGAACGTGCCAGTTCAGAGCAGATGAGGTGGCACTGGTGCTTTGATGGTGTAAGGAAGGTCGAGAGCTGCCTTTGGTTCATCGGTAACCACGCTGTGTGTAACTGCCCGTTTGCAGAGCTGTGTGACGTGTCCGCTCATGTCTCCTCTCCGGGTCGTGATGTCTGCTTCTCGGAAATTGTTCAAGCGGAGAGGCACTTCCAAAGAAATGCGAACCCTGGTGAACAATGCCACATGTTTGTGCTGCTCCGTCACGCAGCACGACACGCTAAAGGCTGCAGGAGCGGTGCGGGCAGGCCCCGGTCAGGAGGTTTGGCTCACCTGATTTTCCAGAAGAAAAGAAGTTACACAAGCGCTGCGAAGAGAGCAACGTCGGAGTGAAGAGTGTCGACGACTAACTGGGTCATCTGCAGAGGCGGCTAAAGGTCGCTTAGAAGAGACACAAAAACATGCACTTAGACTAGGTGCGCCTAAACTTTCGGCTAAGGCTGTACTTGAGTGGTGTGGAGAAGTTGAAAGCAGCGTTTTCACATCCGTACTGAGATGCAGCACGAAAATCAGGAACCTCCTACTTTAAGACCTTAAAATAAAACACTTTGAGGTTTTTAAGTCTTTATTTTAGACTGTAAAAGCTTGATGTAAAGCAACTTTGACCTTTACCATCATGTTAAGTGTGTGTGTGTGTGTGTGTGTGTGTGTGTGTGTGTGTGTGTGTGTGTCGGACAGGATGCCTCTCGGAGGAGGAAACAAGTGCGGCTGCTGTCAGAAGACAGTGTACGTTGCCGAGGAAGTTCAGTGCGAGGGCCAGAGCTACCATCGGTCATGCTTCCTGTGCTGTGGGTTCACTTACTTTTTCCTCACACCCGTGTCAGTTTTCTGTTTCTCTGCAGTTTCCTTGCCACTGTGCCATACTGGGTGGAGGGCGGACCGAATATCAGAAACCTGTACTGATATATGCCTATGGTACATATGAGCTGAGGAGGGGTTTTTGTCAGGAAGGGCTATAGTGCATCAGGACGTCAGCAGTCGCAGGGCCTCCCGTTCCCCGCACACAGTTAAAGTGGCTGCATGTGATGTCGGGACTCGAACCCGGGTCCCTGTGAGGAAGGGTTGGCATATTAGAGCACCAGGACACCTCACACTTTTTATTTCACAATGTCTTTCATAAAGAATCCTTGGTTTTTTGTTACTTCTGTTACTGTACCTGAGGGCAGGAGCGACCCTCTTCTGTGCCCTGCGATGCTCTGGTGTCCCTGATCACGGACAAAAAGTGCCCTGGCATTCGGGTGGCACAGTGGCACAGGTTCCCACAGCAAAGGGTCTGAGGCAGTGTTCGTTTTGGCGTCTGATTTTGATTTTGTTTTAGTCTCAGGCTTTTAACTAAAACTGATTCACGCTCACATTTTAGAACTTTGATTATTGTTAGTTTTAGTTTGGTTTTACTCTTAGTTTTAGATTTAATTTTGAAACCATTTAAAGCTTTCACTATTTTAGACAACCTAAACACGTTAACGTCCAGAGGTGGCGACATGAGCTACGTTTAGAAGTGGTTGAATAGACACTTAATGATTAAAATAAGTTACACACATGCACAAAATTGTTGCTGCCCCTCAGTTAATGAATGAAAAACCCACAATGGTAACAGAAATAACTTTAATCTGACAAAAGTAATAATAAATACAAAGTCTATGAAAACGAACAAATGAAAGTCAGACATTGCTTTTCAACCATGCTTCAACAGAATTATTTAAAAAAATAATAAACTCATGAAACAGGCCTGGACAGAGATGATGGTACCCCTGAAGAATGTGACCAAAGGAACATGTTAAATCAAGGTGTGTCACTAATTAGCATCACAGGTGGCTACAGTCCTGTAATCAGTCAGTGGGCCTATATATAGGGCTTCAGGTAGTCACTGGGCTGTTTCTTGACAAGGTGTGGACCACACTCAACATGGACCAGAGGAAGCAAAGGAAAGAGCTGTCTCAGGACATTAGAAAGACAATTATAGACAAGCATGTTAAAGGTTATAAGACCATCTCTGAGCAGCTTGATGTTCCTGTGACTACAGTTGCATATATTATTCAGAAATGTAAGACCCATGGGACTGTAGCCAACCTCCCTGGACGTGGACGCAGGAGGAAAATTGATGACAAATCAAAGAGACGGATAATACGAATGGTAACAAAAGAGCCAAGAAAAAAAGAGATTCTTCTAAAGGTGAACTTCAAGCTGAAGGAACATCAGTGTCAGATCGCACCATCCGTTGGTGTTTGAGCCAAAGTGGACTTAATGGGAGACGACCAAGGAGGACACCATTGTTGAAAGCAAAACATAAACAGCCAGACTGGAATTAGCCAAACTACATGTTGACAAGCCACAAAGCTTCTGGGAGAATGTCCTATGGACAGATGAGACAAAAATGTAACTTTTTGGCAAGGCACATCAGCTCTATGTTCACAGAGGGAAAAATGAAGCATATCAAGAAAAGAACACTGTCCCTACTGTGGAACATGGAGGAGGCTCTGTTATGTTCTGGGGCTGCTTTGCTGCATCTGACACAGGGTGTCCTGAATCTGTGCAGGGTACAATGAAGTCTCAGGACTATCAAGGAATTAGAGAGACATGTGCTGCCCAGTGTCAGAAAGCTTGGTCTCAGTCGCAGGTCATGAGTCTGGTAACAGGATAATGACCCAAAACACACATCTAAAAACACCCAAGAATGGCTAAGAGGAAACACTGGACTATTCTGAAGTGGCCTTCTATGAGCCCTGACCTAAGTCCTATTGAGCATCTTTGGAAGGAGCTGAAACATGCCGTCTGGAAAAGGCACCCTTCAGACCTGAGACACCTGGAGCAGTTTGCTCATGAGGAGTGGGCCAAAGTACCTGCTGGTAGGTGCAGAAGCCTCACTGACAGATACAGGAATTGTTTGATTGCAGTGATTGCCTCAAAGGGTTGTGCAACAAAATGTTAAGCTAAGGGTACCATCATTTCTGTCCAGGCCTGTTCCATGAGTTTATTTTTTAAATAATTCTGTTGAAGCATGGTTCAAAAGCAATGTCTTTCATTTGTTCATTTTCATAGACTTTGTATGTATTATTACTTTTGTCAGATTATAGTTATTTCTGTTACCATTGTGGGTTTTTCTTTCATTAGCTAAGGGGCACCAACAATTGTGTCCACGTGTGTGTTAGACTTTACATTTTTTAATGCAGAAGGATCAAATAAATTTGTTTGTTCCTGCATGTATTTGTTTTTAGATCACCAAAAGAATGTGTGGCTTAGTTTTAATTTTTATTCATAGCTTGTTATAAGGATAGTTTTTAAACTTCTCCTAGAAACTCAATGTTTGGTCACGTTCCAAATGTCTGCGTTTGTTTGCTTCTGATTGCGTCCCGAATGTTTTCGGAATGTGGGAGTGCTCTGAGGTCTCTTACAGCCCCGTTCTAGTGGATTATCTGGTATGAGTGAGCAAAACCCTGGAATGCAGGAAATGTGCTCACCTCCTTATAAGGTCATGTGTGTGGCACCGTGGCTCAGAGTCGGGCTGAAAACATTCAGCCAGAACCACCAGCCGAGACAAATAAATAAAATACCTACCATAAATACTCTAATAAGCAAGGAACTACTGTGATCTTTGGACTTCCATCTCTACATTATGGGGCCAAAAGTATTGGGACGCACCTCTTAATCATGTATACAGGTGTGTAAAAAGCCTTTCCAGCAGATATTCCACCATCAACTGTTATTGGAAAGCAGAAACGTTTAGGAGCCACACACATGTACAGAGCGGGGGCACCCAGTGCCGGGGGTACATATCAACACCCTGAGGACCCAATAACTGCAGTATTCCAAACACCAGCACTAAAACTGAGAACCGGCAGCTTTATGGAGCATGGGTTTAACCGATCACCATTCTCAAAGGAGTGGTGTAAAGCACAGCAATGCTGGACTCTGGAGCAGCAGGAGATGCTAGGAGAATGTTACCTGCCAGTAAAGTTTGAGGGAGTGATGAACCTTTAGTTCCACTGAACGGAAATCGTCATTTTTTTTGGAACAATCACACACTTGTGACCATGTGGGAACAGGTTAGGGAAGGCCCGTTTCTGTTCCAGTGCACAAAGCAAGATCTATAAAGGCATGACCTCGACCTCATCAAACACCTTTGGGGTCATAGAACGGAGATTCATCGAGGTCCGACCTCAAAAACGCTCTTCTGGATGAATCCCCACAGTCACAGTCCAAACTCTTGTAGATCCCAGAAGAGTGGAAGCTGTTAGAGCTGCAATTCCATATTAACGTCTACGGATTTGAACGGGACGCCATAAAAGCTCCCGTAGCTCTAATGTGGAGGCGTCCCAATACTTTTGACACAACACTTCCGTTCAGCTTAACAGCGAAACAAACACATACTGTAACCATTCTAGCGCAGAAACGACACTCAAACGTCAAACGCTGCCGTACTGAAGCGGAACCTTCCGGTTTGTGGTTTCAGTGGTTTGTCGTAAGAACCTCGACAGCACGACGGTCGCCGTTCACGAAAACGAGGTCTACTGCAAGTCCTGCTACGGGAAGAAGTACGGACCCAAAGGCTACGGCTACGGCGCCGGCGCAGGGACGCTGAGCATGGACAGAGGAGAGTCGCTAAACATCGTACATGAACCGTGAGTTCTGTTAATGATGCCATATGAAGTCAAACGGAATATTTAGCGGTTACTGATGACATCATTCCTATGCTAGATAACGTCGCTTGATGCTGTAGCTTACTAGAGGTTACGATTAAACCAGCCTCACATAGATAGCTAGCTGATTCTAACATTCACTGGCTAATCTCACAACTCGTTTAGCTAGTGGACTTCACATATTACAACGTACGCTCACACAATTAGCAACTCTAAGCGCCGAAACTCCAGGGGGCGACAGAGTACGATTCAGACAAGGACATCACATTTAGCAAACACATTTTCCCTAGCTGGATTTGCACGCAGTGTGTTTATATTTGAATAGTTAATATTTTTTTTTATTGCCGAGACAGTTTTGTCGTTATAAATTCTACTCCATGTTTCGCAGGGCTTCGTCTTTCCAGCCCACGAACAACCCGAACCCGTCCAAGCTAGCGCAGAAGTTTGGCGGTTCCGATAAATGCCCACGCTGCGGTAAAGCCGTGTACGCAGCCGAGAAGATTATCGGAGCGGGAAGCGTAAGTCCGACAACACCTAAAGCTACATGACTAATTACAAGTGGGCGTGGCCTTTCTATAGTACTAGAGCTATAGTACCTGTGTACCTGTCAGTCACAAGGAAGGAGGTGTGGCCTGTGTGCATGTCAGTCTAAGGTGTGTCCTGTGCACCTGCCAATGCAAATACAGTGGGTGTGGCCTGTGTACCTGTCTTAAAGTGAAGGAGGTATGGCCTGTGTAACTGTCAATCCAAATAGTGGGTGTGGCCTGTTTATATGTCTTAAAGTAAAGGAGGTGTGGCCTGTGTACCTGTCAATCCGAATTAAGGTGTGGCTTGTGTACCTGCTTCCATGTGAAGGAGGTGTGGCCTGTTCACCTGTTAAGGCCCAGTAAAGTAGATGTGGCCTGTGTACATGTCCATCCAAATAAAGGAGGTGTGGCCTGTGTACCTGTCACTTTCACAAAAGGTGTGGCTTCTGTACAGGCTTCCATGTAAAGGGGGTGTGGCCTGTGTACCTTTACTTCAGATGAAAGAGGCATGACCGCTGTACAAGTCCTCAAAGTAGGCGTGGCCTTTGTATGTCACTCTTCTGTACAGTGGTAGTGAAGATATCGATACTTTTGTCGCCATCTAGTGGTAAGAGTCAGTAAATGTAACAGATTCACCTGATTTTTTTTTCTCCCTGACTCCGCAGTCGTGGCATAAGGCGTGTTTCCGTTGCGCTAAATGTGGGAAGGGGCTGGAATCGACCACCATGACCGACAAAGATGGAGAGATCTACTGCAAAGGTGCGTTAACTCGCGTTTACACCTTACAACAGTGCAGCGCCTCATAGTGGCCCGATGTAGCACAGCTTCTGGAAATATGCTAACAAACAGGATAACGAAACGTAAAGCGATCTGTGGTAGGAATGTATACTAATTACATCATTTCCTCTTCCCACAGCTTGCTACGCTAAAAACTTCGGTCCTAAGGGATTCGGTTACGGGCAGGGAGCAGGAGCGCTGACTCACGCGCAGTAAAACCGCCGGCGTTCTACTCAAAGTATAGCTCATATAGCGAAATGATATGTTTAAATCAGTTAACGCCAACATTAACCAGGGGGCAGCATGGAGCTCATGATCCTATATCAGCATGTAACTGATTGTTTCTGCGAATGCTTCTGTTTGCTTTTCTTTAAAACTTTACGCAAACTGTTAGCATACACTCTGCTGGAATCAGGATTAACCAATCTGGAATAAAAAATAAAACCTAGCTTCCTTTGTTTCATTTGTATGATGTCATTCGTAGTCCCCGGTTAAGGTGAACCCATAATGTAATGCTGCCACCACCATGCTTCAAGGAGGTTTGATGTTTATGTTCGATTTATTTATCCATTTCTTCTTTCTTTCTGTAACCAAAGTGAGAAAAGCGAGTTCCCATTGGTACTAGTTAATGGTTTGTTTCTTTGTTTTCTGTCTTTGATTCGTACTGAACTAAATTTGGTGTGAATTAATATTTTTTTCATTCTTTTTCTTTTTGTCTACGGTCACACTGGGAATAGTGAGGCAGACTTTTCCCTCTTATTTTCTTTTTTATACATTTTCTTTAATTGTTTTAACCTACCAGCAAACAGTGGATGATGACCCAAATTAATGCTTGATAATGATTTCTTTCTTTTTCTATATAAATAAATATATCGGTCTGTGAGTGTTTTTCTTTTCTTAACTTGTTTCTTTTAATGCTTTTTCATTCCCTATTTTTATTTTGCTTTATTTTATTTGTTTATTTATTTTTTATTTCAACCAAACCAGGAGTAGAAAGTCAAATCCGTTGCTTGATGACGGAACTTATTCGGTAAATCAACCGTTGTTCATTCCATTGTTCCTTTCATTTTGTCCTCTACTTTTTATTGGTTGTTCTTAGTTCACTTGATTTCTTTGTTCCTTTCTAAATTTTATTTCTCATAGTAACCATACTCACTTTCTTTACTCATTTACTTTATTATAACTGTTTGTTTGTTGCTATTTGCTCTTTATTTTCGCAAAAGTCTTAATATTCATTCGTACTAATGGGTCTTTTTTGCACACTGTGTTTTAAAGGCTTGATGCTGGTGTTAGAGAAACGTCTTAAATCCAAAGCAAGTCAAGAATAAGAAAAGCCTTGAGTGGTTTGTACTTTAAACATTTGTACTTTGGTTCTGTATAACCGAGTAACAGCCGAAGATTTATCGACAGTAGATTTAGCCTTATTGATCCCGGGGGAAGTCTCTGATCAGTTGTACTGTGTTTTTGAAGAATGAAAGGATATAATTCATATTAATTATTTTATTCTTTATTATTGTTATTATGATTTTTTTACTGAGCCATCTAATAATTATGTATTAATTAATAAATACATTAATTAATTCATTTCTAACAGTTATTTATTTATTTACTTTATTAATAAAAATGCATCAAATAGTAAAATCATGATCAATATAAAATCTAAATAAAAATGAAATTATTTCATACTGAATTACATTTTTACAAATTAACTTCTATTTAACACTGCATACAAATTAATTTTCAATAAAATGTCAACTTAATCATATTTTTTTTCTTGCTTATTTCTAAAAAGTAAATGTAATTAATCAATAACACTGTTCCAAACATATATTTATAATGATTTTTATTATAATTTTACGTTAACAGTTTGTAGCACCCAGCTATGACGCTGTTTATTTTGAACCGCATATGTAGGCAGAGCCTTTTTTTCTTTTTTCTTTTTGCAGTACTCAGTACAATTCCCAACCGTTTTCCGTCTAGCCCTCCTCTGATTGGCTCGTGGGGTCTCGCTTTTTGCGCTATGATTGGATAGTGAATGATTTCGGGCACAATTAGCGAGTCGTAGCGCAGGAGGCGGGATGAGTCGAATACGGGTGGGAAACGAAGAGAGCAGCGTAGTTAGCTGGCGTTGTTCGGTTCGGACTGGTGCATGAATTTAAAAGATTTCAAGTGATGTTTCAAGTGCAATATGAAGAATGGAAGCAGACGATGTGACCATCAGAGAGCAGAACTTCCACAGCCAAGTGCGAGAGTACATTGTGAGTTACGGTGATTCGGAAATGTAGCTTAGCCCCGTTAGCGGCTAACCAGGCTAGGCTGAGCGGTGGGACCGTTAGAACGCTTTGTATTATGGTTTTTAATGTATTAACGCACTAAATCACTGTTGCGTATATATTATCGTTTATATACGATTTTTTAAACAATTCAGTTAAACGTTTTAACCCTCGTTCCGTTTAGAAGCTGTCCTTGCTAAGCTGTCTAATAGGTTCGAATTATGAGCTGAGCTAATCGTGGCTTTAGTACAGCATAATTATCTGTGTGAGGTAAGAGTTAATTCACCTTTAGACACGGTACATTGTCAAAGGTATGTGGACACCCCTTCTTTGTAACATATTCAAGCAACTGCAGCCACGCCCATTTCTAACAGGTGTATTAAATAAAGCCTACACTCCAGGTAAACAAATGGTTCGGACTAAAGACCTTTAGACAAGTCGCTTCTCCAGACGTTTTGCTTGGTAAACATAAGGACTCTGCACGGAAACTTCAAGGAGCAACAACAGCTCGGCCCTGAAGCCCAGCCCTCATGAGCGAGGGGTCAGGTCAGGTCAAGGTGGGACTTTCAGGTCTAAATGTGATTGTCCAGCTTCTTATTTTAGGCTGGGTCATGATCTTACGACAGATTTACTACAGAACACATCAGCCAAAGTAATGTCTCTTCTAAGAAAAATTCAGCATGAAGTGTGCATGTGAGTAACGCTAACAATAGTAACTCAGCACCACGTTCTAGGCGTCCACCAATAGTATGGTAGCAGTTATATTAGAACTCTAACATGGTCCTGAAGTGTGGCCTCAACTTAAATCGGTAGTCATTTTTAAAAAAGGATGTTATTCATTTTGGATTTAAGATGAATTTTGCTAAATATTAACGAGGATCAGCTACTAACTCCGCTCGGCCGGGTATCACATCCTTGGCCTATCGGATTGAAGCGCTTTTGTGGGCGTGTGACTCGGTCCTGTGCTATCTGGCTTACGGTGTGCTCGTTGGAGCGCTTCCTTTTAAGGTCTTGAACAGGTTTGCTGTTTCTAAGACAACGCAAGCCACTTCCACATTACTGGTGAATTTTCGGTCGCCACCACCTGTGTACATTTTGTTGCCAGTTAAACGTTTTCTAAGGACCCGCCCACTTTGGGCTCCGCCTTCCCCAGCCTCAGATGCAGCCAGTCGTGCCTGTATGGGGGCACTGCCAGGGCTCTGGGGCTGGCATGTTAGACTGCTGTGCTACTGAAATGTAGAAAGTGACTGTGTGTGTGTGTGTGTGTGTGTGTGTGTGTGTGTGTGTGTGTGTGTGTAGATCTGCTTCCTGTTGTTTGCTGTGCTCTACATTGTGTCGTACTGCATCATCACTCGTTATAAGAAGAAGACAGGTAAGAGCTTCCACCAAGAACGAACCCCCTGTGGTTATTCAGAGGCTGGTTATCGGATTCTTTATCCTGGTGTCATTTCTTTCCTTCTGTCAGACGATCATGAGGACGAAGACGCCGTCGTTAACAGGATATCGTGAGTCCCTCTGTTTCAAGATTCAGATGCAATCAGAGACACTTCCAGAATCAGAACCTGTTTATTTCTAACTTCTTCTGTTCAATTCCGAATCTGTCTTCGTGTGCCTCAGGATGTACCTCTCTACCTTCACGCTGGCCGTGTCGGCGGGTGCCGTCCTCCTCCTCCCGTTCTCCATCATCAGTAACGAGATCCTGCTGTCCTTCCCCAGGAATTATTACATCCAGTGGCTCAACGGCTCGCTCATCCACGGTCAGCCTTTAGAGAGTCCTGCGGCTTTGGTGTCAGTCTGCAGTGCACTGTGTGACCACCAGAGGGCAGCAGAGTATCAGGCATGTTATGTAGTGGAGTTGATGTGGCTGAGTCTCTGCTGCTGGTTTCCTCCTCAGGTCTGTGGAACCTGGTCTCTCTCTTCTCTAACCTGTGCCTGTTCGTCCTCATGCCCTTCGCCTACTTCTTCCTGGAGTCCGAAGGATTCGCCGGATCTAAGAAGGTACAGTAACGGCAGCACCTCCTGTGGCGACGCACGGAAGTGGTCGCTGAGCTGTTGATGTGTTGGTTACATTATTTCTATGTTATTATTCATTTTCTATTTTACTTGTCCTCTTGTGTTATATTTTATGTTTTGTATCCTCTGTTTTATTTTTTATTATATTTTTGTTTTTAAATATTTTATTTTATTATTATTATTTTTTTGTATTTTCCTTCTTTATTAGATTCTTTATTTTAATTATTCTATTTAGCTTCTGTCAGGTTATCTGAAGTCAGGAGGGAGATGAAGGCGGGGTTGAATAATAAGATCTAAAGAGTAAGGAGGGCGAGTGTGAGGCAATTCACCGAAAACATGTAGGAACAAAAGGTGTAGGCCTCAGAGCTCCAGAGACGATTAGTGAGCGACCTGCTCCCCTGTCCTGGACTTAACCCAGCTCTCTCTCACACACACACACACACACACACACACACACACAGAGTGAGTTCCATGCCTCTCATTGTCATTAGGAGCAGAAACCCTGAAAACTAAAACTTCAAACACACACTTGCCGTCTGAAAAATTCTCATATCATAAATAACGGCCGCGGCTGCTCGTAGAGCGATCCCAAATTTGAGAAAGGGGGGCGTTATGTTCCTCCCGGCGCGCGGTTTGAAGCGGCTCTGGTTTTCGTCGCGTCGGCCGAGTGTAGCCGGAGATTAAAAGATTAAAGATCAGCCGTTACTGTAGTTTATGAGCGCAGGGCTAATTTGTCCTGTTCCAGGCTACTGATCGTCCATAAACGGTCCGGCACTGCTTTATGTTCCCCTACACGTCCCTCGTGTGTGTGTGTGTGTGTGTGTGTGTGTGTGTGTGTGTGTGTGTGTGTGTGTGTGTGAGTGTGTGTGTGTGAAGAGAGGAAACGGTCTCATATGAAAGCCCCCTGCAGACGGACGGGAAGGTCAACCCTCGAGCCCCACGTCCCATAAAGGTGCAGATTTGGAGTCGGGGAGGGGGGGGGGTTGTGCTCGCGGGCGGACCCTTGGAGTCGGGGATGGGGGGGGGGGTGGCATCGCTCTAATGGCAGCGTTTAATCTGTGGCGGAGCGTTCAGTAAGCAGGAGGAAATGAAACAGGAGTTCGTTAAACGCTGCGCTGCTTTTATACGCCCGGCCGTGTCTGTTTTTAATATCGCCTCTATTAACCCCCTAACACCGGCGCCCGACCGCCTGCGTGCAGCCTAAAGTATGTGGACACTTAGAAAGTTCTTGTGCCGTGCCTAATAGCGCTGGGCTCGTTTAGCTGTCTGTTGTAGGCACATACAGTGGTGCTTGTGAACCCTTTAGAATTTTCTATATTTCTGCATAAATATGACCTAAAACATCATCAGATTTTCACACAAGTCCTAAAAGTAGATAAAGAGAACCCAGTTACACAAATGAGACACAAATATTATACTTGGTCATTTATTTATTGAGGAAACTGCGCACCGGCTTGGAGGAATTTGAGCCCATTCCTCCGTACAGAGCAGCTTCAGCTCTGGGATGTTGGTGGGTTTCCTCACATTAGCTGCTCGCTTCAGCTCCTTCCACAACATTTCCATTGGATTAAGGTCAGGACTTTGACTTGGCCATTCCAAAACATGAACTTTATTCTTCTGTAACCATTCTTTGGTAGAACGACTTGTGTGCTTAGGGTCGGTGTCTTGCTGCATGACCCACCTTCTCTTGAGATTCAGTTCATGGACAGATTGTCTGACATTTTCCTTTAGGAATTCTCTGATATAATTCAGAATTAATTGTTCACTATCAATGATGGCAAAGCCGTCCTGGGTCCTGCCCAGATGCCAGCAAACAGGCCCAAACCATGTACTACCACCACACCATGTTTCACAGATGGGATAAGGTTCTTATGCTGGAATGCAGTGTTTCCTTTCTCCCAACATAACACTTTTCTTTTTAAACCAAAAGTTCATATTTTGGTCTCATCCGTCCACAAAAAACATTCTTCCAATAGCCTTCTGGCTCGTCCACGTGATCTTAGCAAACTGCAGACGAGCAGGCAGCAATGTTCTTTTTGGAGAGCAGTGGCTTTCTCCCTTGCAGCCCTGCCATGCACACCATTGTTTTGTTCAGAATTGTTCTTCTTCTGATGGTGGACTCATGAACATTAAACATTAGCCATGTGAGAGAGGCCTTCAGTTGCTTAGAAGTTACCCTGGGCTCCTTTGTGACGCTCACCAGCTTATTACACACCGTTGCTCTTGGAGTGATCTTTTGTTGGTCGACCACTCCTGCTAATCCTAGAGGGTCACATACTTTTGCCACTCACTAATATGTAATATTGGATCATTTTCCTCAATAAATAAATGACCAAGTATAATATTTTTGTCTCATTTGTGTAACTGGGTTCTCTTTATCTACTTTTAGGACTTGTGTGAAAATCTGATGATGTTTTAGGTCATATTTATGCAGAAATATAGAAAATTCTAAAGGGTTCACAAACCTTTAAGCACCACTGTATATTGTATGTCTGAGTGTGTGAGAGTGTCAGTTGATAAGCACACAGCTTGCTGAGGATGGTAAGGACCGTGTGTGTGTGTGTGTGTGTGTGTGTGTGTGTGTGTGTGTGTGTGTGTGTGTGTGTGTGACAGAGAGAGAGTGTGAGTGAGGATGAGATGTTGAATATTTCAGTGTTTCTATCTTTAGTTTGGTTCACTTTTAGTCAGACGAGGTTAGAGCTGTGTGTGTGTGTGTGTGTGTGTGTGTGTGCGCGCGCCCATGCCCGTGCCCGCATGCAGACAGTCACTTGGAGGTGCTGTTGGTTCAACCAATTTCAGAAAGTCTGGAAGTTTCCACACAATCTGGGAAATGCAGACTCTTTACAAAACGTACCGAGGCGTTACATATGTGATCGGTTGCCGTTCGGAGGCGTTGCCTGGTCGAGGTGCCCTGATGGACTGGCATCACGTCCGGGGCACAGCCGGTGCCTTATGCTCTGTGTTGTGTTATCAGAGATGGGCACTGGATCCTCCACGACCCTGACCAGGGAGAAGGGGGTTAGAAACTTAAAGAAAGGTTCAGAGATTTAACAACACACTGCAAGTGCGAGTCAATCTCTCACACACACACACACACACACACACACACAGAGTTGGTTTTATGATGCACTTAGTGCTCGGTGACCCGGAAAAGCTGAAATGAAGCTGCTAATAGACTGCAGCTGGATACAGTCTGCTCCTCAGACACTGTGTGTGTGTGTGTGTGTGTGTGTGTGTGTGTGTGGGGGAGTCCTGCAGCTTTTAGAGCTAACACACCAATTAGAACCTCATTTACACCTGCTCTAACGTGTGTGTGTGTGTGTGTGTGTGTGTGTGTAGGGTCTGAAAGCTCGTATCCTGGAGACGTTTGTGATGCTCTTTCTGCTCGCCCTGCTCATTTTGGGAATCGTCTGGGTCGCCTCGGCCCTCATCGATAACGATGCCACCAGCATGGAGTCGCTCTATGGTGAGACTGGGGCCCGGGGGGGTCCGGGGCGTGGTGCGGGTGCTGGTTACAGGTCACTATATCGATCTAGTAACACGACTGTGTGTGGTTCCAGATTTGTGGGAGTTCTACCTGCCCTACCTGTACTCCTGTATCTCCCTGTTGGGGGGTCTTCTGCTTCTCAGTGAGTATCTCTGTCCCACACACACACACACACACACACACACACTCTCTGTCTGTTAGAGCTGGTGTGTTGAACGTGGAGCTGCAGCTCTTTATAAACGAGCTCTGGCTGATGGTCCCGGCTGCATGTTCTTCACTCTTGTTTCTCACACAACACCCGACTCTTCATGTGCCATAAAGTGTGTGTGTGTGTGTGTGTGTGTGTGTGTGTGTCTCCGCAGTGTGCACCCCAGTGGGATTGTCCCGAATGTTTACTGTAGTGGGACAGCTGCTGGTCAAACCCACAGTATGTATCCAATGACGCACTCACTTCCTGTTATGTTGCTCTTACTGATATTTATTATTGTTGTTCGATTTTACCACTTGCCTTCATCATCACTAGCATTACAGTGCTGCAGCGTCCGGCTAAGTGCACTGCCGCCGCTATAGTAGTTATGCGTCCTAACACCAGTACGATCCGTGCCGTTAGCAGCTGCTGCACTGGTGGTAGGGTCCTTCCTGTCCCTGTGACAGTCCTCACTGATGGTTAGACGTGCAGCTCTGGTTCTCTCTCTCTCTCAGATCCTGGAGGACTTGGATGAGCAGATGTACTGCATTCAGCTCCAGGAAGAAGCTCTGCAGCACAAACTCAACGGTGAGAAGCAAACGTTTTGGCCCCCCTAAAGTCGGTTCCGTGTGCCGTTCCTGGCCGGCGAGTGTTTTCCTGCTCGGTTTGATCCTTAATTACGCTTTCTTTTCTTTCTTACATTGGAATGTTTTCTATACGTGTGTGTGTGTGTGTGTGTGTGTGTGTGTGTGTGTGTGTGTGTGTGTGTGTGTGTGTGTGTGTGTAAGCTCATGATCTCACACGCAGGCGTTATCTGAAGCGCGTTTGAAGTCTTTTTGCTCTTATTTAACAGCGATAAAGTTTGTTTCGGAGCGGCAGATGTCTGATGGCTCTCCATCGCTGCTCCTCAATGCTCGCTCGGCCCCTTTGAACGGCCCGTGAGGCGAGCAGAGGCGAGGCGGCGGTTTCATTTCAATCTCTCCATCTGGGGCTTGATGGTCGGTGTGCTGAAGGGAACACTGCATGCTTGGGGGGAGCACTGAGGAGAGGAAGCCGGTGCAGAACGGTGCATGGGGGATTTTGTTTACACACCGAATTCTTTCACGTCAGCTGCTATCGGGACCATCTGAGGCACGCTCTGTGTTTGCTGTAGCGCCCTGCTGCCACTGCAACTCCTCAAACCTCCTGTTTGTCCTGCTCGGGGTCGCTGCCAGTCCGTCTCCGAGCGGGTGCCGAGCGACCGGACTCCCCTGACTGACCGTCCCTCCCTCAGCCAGGGCCGTCCTCGGAGAGCTCCAACTAATGAAGTGTAAAGGAAGTGATCTGAAGGTCCAGCCAGATCCAGACTTAATCAGCTTAAAGCAGGGTGCAGACTTTCTCTAGGGCACACTATACCACGTATGTGTGTGTGTGTGTGTTCGTCCTCTGGTGGTCTTGGCTCGGTTCCTGCATTTCGGCGTGGTCCAGATGCGCAGTGACCTTGCGACGTTTCTCTGCTTTGCATAATCAGGCCTGATGTAATGCAGCAGCAGCTTCTGCAAGCGCTGATGTCACCTTTACTGCAACACACACACACACACACACACACACTATTCCTTTAGCACTTTAAGTGAAGGGTGCACCCGCGTACCTCCTGAGTAACGATTCTCAAGAACACCGTGTCCTGTTGTTCCAAATTCTGTAACATTTCGATCAAATATAAGCAAACTGATGAACCGGAACCAGGGCCTGGAACCTGAATGGATGTGCTGATGTCATTTCCTGTTGTGGTTTGGTTTGAGGGCTCAGACTTTTCCTAAACAGTCGGTTAAACGCCTGAAACACCTTAACCTGTCTCTCTCCCTGTCTGTCTGTCTCCCTGTCTCTCTCTGTTGTTTGTCGGTGTCTCTCTCTCGGAGGAAGCGAGACGGGACGCGTCGTTCTAATCAGCTCAATAATTGTGTTTTTTGATCAAAGCCACCGTGCAGGGATGAAAGATTGACTTTTTATTGCACGCCAGTAACGCCGTTCATGTCAACTCGCTGCCGTGTGTGTGTGTGTGTGTGTGTGTGTGTGTGTGTGTGTGTGTGTGTGTGTGTGTGTGTGTGTGTGTGTGTGTCCCGAGGCGTTGCACTGGATCCTCTGCTTTGGAGGAGTGACAGAAATGAGGTGGGATTTAAATATAATAACAGGAGCTAAATAAGACTGTGGTTTTCCTGGGGAACCCCGCATACCCGCCCTCCCTCAGGCGTGCACGCACGGGCACAAAACACACACACACACACCCCTATACACACTTAGACTCTCACTCAGTTCCTTAAACCCATTTCTTGGATGAAAACAACTGATTTGTGTGTGTGTGTGTGTGTTGGTGTTTCCCAGGCCCAGCCTCAGGCTCCCGCTCGCACCCAAACTCCCAGAGCCTCTATAACGAACTGGAAAGCGTCCGCGCCCACAGAAACAAACTGGGTAAGTTCCACCTGCCGTAAGTATTCGGACGTCCCGACGTTAGCCAGATTACCCCCTCGTTAGGAGGAAGGACGGGAGCGGGTAACGCTGGGGTGTGAAAGCTTACCAGCAGACACCCAGATGGAAGCGGTGACATGAGCGTGATGAATGAATTCGTTGGTAATTGGTGTCGTTTCCTGGCACAGCAGTAAGGAGAGCGGATAAAGCTCAGTAAATCCGCACGGATTAAAACATAATTAATTCCTCACGACTTTGATGAAGAAGTCGCTCGACGGGTTTTTAGCAGGTGATCAAGTGGACGAGGAAAAAACAGACTGTTTTTCAGTTTGCTCATCGAAAACCGCCTTGTTGTTGTTGTTGTTGTTTTTCTGCTTTGCGCCCTTGTATGGTCAAAGCATTTCGACGTACGATCATTCGTCCGGTGCCTGACCCCGCTCCCTGCAGTGCTCGTTAGAAACAGTGTGACACACAAACGTCTCACACAACTAAAAATATCGTAATATATAGAGAGAAAAGTATAATTCAGTAAAACTAGTGTTGGCATGTTGGCGTGTGCCACCCGGTGCAGCGACCATGAACAGTGATCGGTGCTTATTAATAGTCATTTCTTTATTCGGACACTTGGCGTGAGTGGCGTTGCGCTCTGGTAAGAGATGCGCCTGTGGTCTCTCACATGGGCACATGGGCACCATTTACTGGTGGCACCAAGATAATCCTTGGTTTTCCATGCCAGAATCCTTCACATTGGTTGGGCAGCGTTTGTTCTGTACGTGGTGCCAGCCTACTGCAGGGCACCCGCGCTCGTGCTAACGTGCTGCCCCTCCTGCCCCTCAGAGAGAAGGAAGAAGGCGTCCGGTTGGGAGAAGAACCTGCTGTACCCCGTCGTCATGCTAATCCTGCTCACAGTCACGGTAACACACCTGCGCACACACACACACACACACACCTGTAGTTGCAGTGTGCAGTAAGAACCGTGTGTGTGTGTGTGTGTGCGCAGGCCATCTCAGTGGTTTTGGTAGCTCTGAACATTCTGTACCTGCTGGTGGACGAAACAGCGCTGCCCAAAGGATCAGCGGTAAGGGGACACACACACACACACACACACACACACACGGAGCGGCGGTGCAGGTCTGGTGTGAATAGAATTCCGGATATGCTCAGGTGTGTGGCGGATGCAGGGGTAGCTGATGGTATCGGGCGGCTCGTGTGTTTGATATTCACAGCATTCAGAGTCACTGAAACGTATGTCAGCATGCGCGCACACACACACACACACACACACACACACCCCCTGACCTGCTGTACGCGGCTGCATGCTTAAATCACACACACCCCTGCCATCTGAAGTCTCTCTGTAGCTCAGGGCGCTCTGTGCCAAGGTTCTGTCTAAATCCCCCGAATCACAAACGGCTTTTCACCTCGGACCAGTTGGACCCACGGTGCCACGTTCAGGTCGCACCATCCCACACCAGAGCCTGTGATAGCTGGGCTCACACACACACACACACACACACACACACAGAGCCAGACACTCAGGTGACGTGAGAGTTTGTGAGGTTACATCGGTGAGCTGATTTAATAATGAATGAAGGCAGTACAAACAGGTCGGGGTTTGTTCCGTCTGAGCAGCTTTATGAACAAACCAAACAGATTAGTGACGCAGGACAGCAGAGGGCAGAAGCTTTCAGAAACGCTGAGCTGCTGCTCCTCGTGTCAACAGGTGTTCAAACAGGACGCAGAGAAGAGAGAAGAAAGAAAGAAAGAAAGAAAAAGCTTTAATACACTCGCAGTAACAAAGCTGAATCAAATCACATCTCTCTCTCTCCCTGTGTGTGTGTGTGTGTGTGTGTGTGTGTAGGATCCTGATATCAGGAATGCATCTCTCTCTACGTTCGGGGTGGTCCAGGCCGTGGTTGAAATCGTCCTCATGATGTATCCTACACTGGGGGTCTTTTAATGTTACGATTATTCTAAAGGGAAACCCCGAAGATGCCACACCTTTACTTATAAATAGTGTAATAGATGCAGATAAGTGAAAAGAACTAAGACCAGTATAATATATGAAGTGAATGAAAAACAGAGTCAAAGATGCAGATAAAGGGATATCAGAACTGAAAGTGGTATATCATACAGGTACAATTATAATTCATTATACATGGTGTAACAGATGCAGATCACAGTACAATTGGACTAAAAATAGTGTAATATATGAAGTTATCCTGTTATATTACTACTTTAAATTCGATGGCACCATCACATTGCTTAATTCTGTTATTTTTTAGTGTAGCACAGGAAGGTAATGGGATAATCGAATTGAAAGTAGTGGAATAGATGCAGATAAAGGTATAATTGAAGAACAAACAGTATAATTTACAAAGGTAATAGGATGATAGTGCAGTAAGCAGTACAGTAGCTCTGCATTCACGGCAGGTCTAATAAGCCTAAAGCCCTTTAATGGATGAGGCTCTGGCGGCTGAAGGTTCCGAGTGGCAGTGGGAGTTACTTCTGCGGCTCTGATTGGCCGTTAGAGCGGCGGGGTTCAGGCTCCGTGCGTTCGCTGTAAGATCGGAGTTGGCTGTAATGTGATTCAGAATGAATACGACGAGGAGCGTTTTGTTCTGATCTTAAAGTATTTCTGGTCTTTATACACACTTGGAGTCCAGATCAGCCGTGTCTGAGAGACTGGATTAAATAGTGCGTGTGTGCGTGTGTGTGTGTGTGTGCGTGCGTGTGTGTGTGTGCACCAGTGTGCCTATCTGTCCATAACTGAGCTGCAGTTACCTGATGGTGTCCTCAGTCGTGGGATTCTTCAGCCTCCGAATATTTCAGGGCCTCACTCCTAGGAAGGACGACACCACCATGACCACAGTACGTACACACACACACACACACACACACACACACACACACACACACACTGTACTGGTCATCTTGTGTATGTTTTGGATGAGCTGTTTGACGGATGGACACATTTAATACCTGGATGGATTATTGGGTGTTTTGGTACAGTGGGGGTTGGGGTTAGGTGTTGGGTTAGAAGTAGGGATATGGGGTTGGGGTTAGAAGTTTGGGGTTAGGGGTTAGAGGTTGGGGTTAGAGGTAGGGGGTTGGGGTTAGAAGTTTGGGGTTAGGGGTTAGAGGTTGGGGTTAGAGGTAGTGGGTTGGGGTTAGAATTAGGGGTTTGTGTTAGAAGTAGGGAATAAGGGTTGGGGTTAGGAGTTTGGGTTAGTGGGTTTTGGGGTTAGAAGTAGGGTTTGGGTTTTAAAGGTTGGTTGTTCTAATTAGTGTTTTGGAGTGTGGTTTTTGTTATTCGTCGTAGTTGGTTGTTGTTGGGTTAGGCCTTTGGGTTATGGGTTGGGTTTGTAGAAGTAGGGGTTTGAAGTTTAGGTGGTTTCTTGGTTCTAGAAGTAGGGGGTTTGGGTTTAGGTGTTTTGTTGTTAACTAGTTATTTGTTTGTTTTCTCACTTGTTTTGTTAGCTTATTAAGGTTTGGTTGTTATGGGCTTAGGCTTGATTTAGACATGTCTAATTTTTTGTACAATGTGAAAGTCACGTACTAGACTGCTGTGACTTGTTACATATCGTGGAGGATGTGTTATTTTCTTGATATGTAGTAGGAAATGAAGATAGAAGAGGGAGAGAGGGAGTGTTTTTTGTAGTTCTTCTTCTTCAGCCGTGTTTGGGAAGAGTAGAGATCTGTAAGATGGAGTAGTTCGAGGCTACTGCGGGGGGGGGCAGCGATTGAATTGGCAAAATCAAGGTGAGAGGGTATAGAGAAATGAAACTTGAGGTCTGCGTTCGGGCATTTGCGCGATGAGTGGGAGATGGAGTTGTGTTGCGTACAGGTACTAGGGTAATGTGGGAAGAACGTGCAAGGGAAGGACAGTTGATATTCTCATTTCTTAGGGGCGGCTTAATTGGGGTTCGGGGTTGGGGTTCGCCGTCTGGTTTGGGTTCGGTTTGGGTTCGGCCGTCGGGGGTTTGGGTTCGGGTTGGGGTTCGCCGTCCGAGGTTTGGGGTTTAGGGTTTTTTTCGCAGTCGGTGTTTGGGTTTTATAGTCTCGGGGTTTGGGTTTAGGGTTGGGGTTTATACGTCGGGGGTTTGGGTTTTGGTTTTAGGGGTTGGGTTTCTTCTTTATGGTTTAGGGGGTTTTTGGTTCTCCTCTCGGTGTTTGGGTTTCCTTTTTGGGTTTATCTCCTTCTGGGGTTTTTTGTTGTTTGTTGTTTTTGTTTCTTTTTTTTGGTTGTTCTTTTTGGTTCGGGTTTTGGGTTGGTTCTCCTTCGGTTTGGGTTTTATCTTTTGGTTTCGTCAGTCTTATGTTTTATTTGTTTGGGGGTTTTTTTTAGACGTCTCGGTTTGGGGTTGTGTGTTTGGGATTTCGGGTTCGAGGTGTGGTTGGGGGTGTGTGGAATTTTTGTTAGTGTTTTTTTAGAATATCAATGGGGGGTTTCTCCGTCCTTTTTTTGTATTAGAAGTCTTTTTTTTCTTTTGTTGTTTCTCCTTCTTATTTTTTTTGTTCGCCGTTCTGTTTTTTTTTTCGCCGTTCGGGTTTTGGTGTTCCTGGTTTGGGGTTACTCCGTCGGGGTTTGGGGTCGCCGTCGGGGTTGGTGGTTCGGCCGTCGGTGGTTTGGGTTATTGTTGGGGGGGTTTAGTCTTGGGTTCGGGTTGTGGGCTTCCGTCGGGTTTGTGGTCGGGTTGGGTTTTTTCTCCGTCTGTGGGTTTGTGTTTCTGGGTTGGGGTTCGCCCGTCGGGGTTTTGGGGGAAATTCTGGGTTGTTGGGTTTCGCCCGTCGGGGTTTTGGGTTAGGGATTGGGGTTAGGGTTGGGGTTAGAAGTAGGGGTTTGGGGTTAGAAGTAGGGATTTGGGTTAGGGGTTGGGGTTAGAAGTAGGGGTTTGGGGTTAGGGGTTGGGGTTAGAAGTAAGGGTTGGTGTTAGAAGTAGGGATTTGGGGTTGGGTTAGAAGTTGGGGTTGGGGTTAGAAGTAGGGGGTTGGGGTTAGAAGTAGGGGGTTAGGTTCTTAGGGGTTGGGGGTTTAGGGGTTTGGATTGAGGGTTGGGGTTAGGTTCTAGGGATTGGGGTTGGGGTTGGACCCCTGGAGCTTTGTTGAGTTTCTAAATGAGCAGCAGCTCCAGATGCTCTGATCCGTTTCTGCGCATTAGGTGCATCATCTGTTAGGGGACCCAAAGTTTTACACGTACCACATTTGAGTGTGTTTTTAAACAGGTATAATGTGTGGTAATGGTACTTCACTTGATCGGGGTGCCAAAACTTTTGCCTAACACATGATCTTTGCAGATCATCGGATGCTGTGCCTCCATCCTGGTACTGAGCTCTGCATTACCCGTCATGTCCCGAACACTGGGTAAGGGTGTGTGTGTGTGTGTGTGTGTGTGTGAGCAATACTGGACAGATGTGGAACACTGGGGACATTTTTGTTTAGATATAATCACTTTCTCTTTAAGGTTAGGTTTAGATGGAGATTATTAGTTCATGATTATGGTTTGATTAGACTAGGGATATATTAGGGTTAGATTGGGGTTATTCTATGGTTAGGATTAGATTCAATTAGGGCTGGACTAGATTAGAATTAGATAAAGTTAGATTAGGATTGGCTTAGGGCTATATGTTGGTTAGATCATGACTCAGTTAGGGTTATGTCAGGATTAGATTAAGATCAGATTAGGTTTATAAGAAGGTCCAGGGTTCAAATCCCACAACTGCTTGGACTGTAAGACCGTATCCACTGTAAGTCACTCTGGGTAAGTGCTGTAAATGTAATGTAAATAATATGTTAGGGTAGGGTTCAATTAGGGGTTTATTAGGATGAGAGTATTTTAGTCTTAGATTATGTACATATGAGGATTAGATTAATATTAGGATTACTTTTAGTTGTTGTTATGGTCTTAGTTTCATTTCAGGTTATTTATAATGAATGGATTTGTTCTTTTTTGGATTAAGCCTGAGTTTAAGTCTTGTGAGACTCTTTGGTTTGTTTCCGTTCGGTGTTCAGAGGTGTGTGTGTGTGTTAGGAATCACCAGGTTCGATCTGCTGGGAGATTTTGGACGTTTTAACTGGTTGGGGAATTTTTACATCGTCCTCTCCTATAACCTGCTCTTCGCCGTGGTAACCACGCTGTGTCTGGTGAGGAAGTTCACCTCGGCCGTCAGAGAGGAGCTACTCAAAGCACTCGGTACACACACACACACACACACACACACACTCTTCAGGACAGTCAGCTTTCCACGTGTTGTAACGTTGTTGTTGGAGTACAATTTTTTTCGCACAAAAATGGGGGTCACACCAAGTCCGATACCTTTTTTTTGTTTTGTTTTTTTTTTTTTGTCTAAACTTTGAAATTCGCTGCTTTTGCTTTCTTTAATTTCTTCTCCTAAGGTGTCGGAGATTTCTCCGTGTGTTTTTGACAGCTTAAAGAAACAAAGACCCGAGCTGAGATTGGCGCAGGAAGCTTTTTATAGTTTGTGTTTTCCTTAGACAAATAATCAGTCCCTGTGACCTTTATCTCCATCATTCTCCAGCCTTTCAGTTCTGTCCCACCAGATCTTTTCTTTAATACCCATGCTTTTAGAGGCAGCCTGTTGCTCATCCTATAAGCTCTGTTCTGCCCGGCGACCGAGCTCTGATTGGTCAGCCTGACTTTAATGCAGAAATTAGACCAGGCTCCGGATAAACATGGTACGCAGCGTCTCGGCCCGGCACGAAGGCTGATGGGTTCTTTTCCAGTTCGGTTTTCTTTTCTCTGTTACTTCCCATTTTGGAAATGTCCGAGAGATTTTATGCAACACTTACATCGTTCTCTTGGGTAAGGTTAATACTTAAGAGTAAAACATAAGGTAAATTTGCAAAACTTTTGGCACCCCTCTGGACAAATGCAGGAATCATTTAGCTGATTTGAAGCAGGACCAGACGGTTCATACGAGTCAGATGTACTAAGGTTGGCAACACGTTATTAATGTTATTAGCTTATGAATGGATCGGGCTGTCTCTCCCTCTCAGGTCTGGATAAGCTGAACCTGTCCACCAGCCCTACAGATCCGGAGTCGGCCAGTAAACTATCAGCGAACGGCCATCAGAAGGCGCTCTGAGCCGTGGCTGTGTGTTGAGATGAGCTTCCTCTGGGCAGCAGGATGTTTACATGTGAGCCCTCGGCCCTCGCTCGTGCGGTTCGGCGGGTGGATGAGCTCTCACTCCGGGGCGGCGGATGTTAGCCGTGGATTTATGGCTGTATATAGGAGCTGTTTTTGTGTGTACAGCGTTCGGTTTGTGTTTGAAAATTCACCTCTGATGCCTTATCAGACGGGCAGGATTTTATATTCGCTTATTTTCTACTGTGTGTGTGTGTGTGTGTTACGCTGTGTTCACATCAGCAGGGCCTTTTGTGTACTCGAAATCAGATATCTGCAGCAACAAGACGACCATGGGCTGTGTCTCAAACCCCATACTGTGGATTGAGACGCAGCCGCAGATCTGTAACACCACCTGGTGTGTGGGAGTCACATGACCGAATGGCTGCTGGTGTGGACACGGGATCGTGTGTGTGTGTGTTTAAGCATCGTTTTAGAGACAGACTCACTGTGAAGCCTTGTGATTATAACGGGGCACCCCTGGTCTGCATCACGTGACACCCCAGGCCCCTGGACGGACTGCAGACCCTGCGTTGGGCCCAGACCCTCCTGCTTTGTGGGTCGGCTTTGAATGTTTCTTGGCGTCGCAGGTGCCAGACCCTCTCAGTCGTTCCCTCGGTCTCTCCCCTGGATAGGCCCTTTTTTGTCCCTGGCCCCGCCTTCGTCTCTCTGGGCCCGGGTCCTTTATTGTCCCGGCCCGGGGGCTGGGAGGGTGGTGCGTGACGCAGGCCCTTGTTAAAGCGTTGAAATAGCGTTTGGTTCCGCAGCTCATTTACACGGCGGTAATAATAAATAATAATAATAATAATAAGCTGATTTGGTTGGAATGTACCTGTGTGTCTGAAGGACGGATGTTTTTTGGTAATAAAACGTGGATGTACAAAGTTTGCGCGTCCTGCCACTAGAGGACGCTCCGACGCTGCTTCGTGTTATTTGTCCGTGTAATTCTGGACCATAAATAAAGGGACGGCGCGTCCGAGAAAGCGGAGGGAAGTGTTTTACGTTAAGCTGTGAAATTCAATCCCTTTCTTCCAGACGTCTCTGCTTTTCTGTTCAGAGTCGGAAATAAAAGCTTTGGCTCCCGATCAGAGTTTGTTTATTTCTTTATTTCGAAGCTAAACACATCTAATCGATATGCTTGGGCATTGTAACGACGTACCGGCTCGGGTCCTGAGCGGGTCTGCTGGTGTAGGGGCGGCGGCAGAGGGGGCAGGTGGCACCGCTCTCCGGGCAGAAGCGCTCGAACGCCTCCAGGCAGCGCCGGTGCAACAGGTGGGAGCAGGACAGCAGGACGACGGGTTTGGACGGCGCCGAGACGCCCAGCGGCGTCAGACAGATGGGGCAGTCGTGCAGATCACGCCGAGCGGCCTGCGCACAGGGTCAGCGACACATTAACTCAACCAATCACAGAGCAGCAGCAGCCACAGGCAACAGTCCCATAGAGGAGCCGGACTCAAGCGATCTAATCCGGCCCCTGGAGGAGCGCTCGCTGATGAGCTGTGCTGCCTGCAGACACTAAGAAACTACAGATCAAACACTGATCAATTACTGATCAAACACTTATCAATTACTGATCAAACACTGATAAAGCACCGATCAAACACTGATAAACTACAGATCAAACACTGATCAATTACAGATCAAACACTGATAAACTACAGATCAAACACTGATAAAGCACCGATCAAACACTGATAAACTACAGATCAAACACTGATCAATTACAGATCAAACACTGATAAACTACAGATCAAACACTGATAAAGCACCGATCAAACACCGATCTTTACAGATAAAGCACCGATCAAACACTGATAAACTACAGATCAAACATTGATAATTTACAGATCAAACACTGGTAAAGCACCGATCAAACACTGATAAAGCACCGATCAAACACTGATAAAGCACTGATCAATTACAGATCAAACACTGATAAAGCACTGATCAAACACCGATCTTTACAGATAAAGCACCGACCAAACACTGATAAACTACAGATCAAACACTGATAAAGCACCGGTCAAACACTGATAAACTACAGATCAAACACTGATAAACTACAGATCAATTACAGATCAAACACTGGTAAAGCACCGATCAAACACTGGTAAAGCACCGATCAAACACTGATAAACTACAGATCAAACACTGATAAAGCACCGATCAAACACCGATAAATTACAGATCAAACACTGATAAAGTACCGATCAATTACAGATCAAACACTGGTAAAGCACCGATCAAACACCGATAAATTACAGATCAAACACTGATAAACTACAGATCAATTACAGATCAAACACTGGTAAAGCACCGATCAAACACCGATAAACTACAGATCAAATACTGATAAAACACCGACCAAACACTGATAAACTACAGATCAAATACTGATAAACTACAGATCAAATACTGATAAAGTACCGATCAAACACTGATAAATTACAGATCAAATACTGATAAAGTACCGATCAAACACTGATAAAGCACTGATCAAACACAGACAAATTACAGATCAAACACTGATAAATTACAAATCAAACACTGATAAAGCACCGAACAAACACTGATAAACTACAGATCAAACACTGATCAATTACAGATCAAACACTGATAAATTACAAATCAAACACTGATAAAGCACCGAACAAACACTGATAAACTACAGATCAAACACTGATCAATTACAGATCAAACACTGATAAAGCACCAACCAAACACCGATAAACTACAGATCAAACACTGATAAAGCACCGATCAAACACTGATAAACTACAGATCAAACACTGATAAAGCACTGATCAAAGATGAATTAATTACTAATCAAACACTAATAAATTACAGATCCAATACTAAAGCACAAATCAAACACTAAAAAATTCCTGATCAAAGAACAATAAACTACTGATCAAAGATTACTAAATTGTTGGTGAAGAATTGGTGTGTGACTTTAGCTAGGTTCCTTTCATTGCGTAGGTATGAAATGAATTATGCAATCAAAGCCTCTTAAACGTTTGCTTTTTTTTGGCCTGGCAGTTTAGTTACAACTTAAAGTCAAAGTCTGGGCTGTAGGGCGGTCAGGCAACGAGTCTCGGCTGCACCACCGTAATGAATGAACTGATTCCATCTGATCTTGTTTATTAACTCTTCGTTTCCCCGGTCTCACCCAGAGAACGATGGTCCCCATTGGAACCCGGTCCTGGTAGGGCTCTGCGTTAGTGCTCTCAGGTGCAGAGACAGATCCAGGGGTATCTGAATTCTGACTGAACCCAGAGGTACCCTTCCTGTCACTTGTTGCTGCTTCTGTGTGTGTGTGTGTGTGTGTGTGTGTGAGGGAGATTTTTTTGAGGCATTTCATCAGCCCTGGCTGTAACACAAAGCTACACAATGACAATCTGCTGTTCCTTTCATTTCCTGCCCTGTAGCTCACTCTGTAGCTGTGTGTGTGTGTGTGTGTGTGTCTGATGTTCTGTCTGAGCCGTGTTCAGGCTGCAGGTGAGGACATGAATTAAACGGATTAAGGAGCGGCTCTTTGATCCGAATCGAGATCTGTCTAAGTGCCAGGATTGGATCCTCGTACAGTCTTTTTAAAATCTATTTTTAGGATTTTTTCGGACTTCCCTCACGCCCCCTGACCCGGTACTGTAAGTGTACCTTCTCTCGAACCTTGGTCCACTCTTCCTCTGTTCCTCTGAAGCCGTTTTGCAGACGGTCGAAGCGCCGGAACACGTCTCGGCTGGCACTGACACTCCGGTCCATTTCGCGGAGGAACGAGTCGACGTCGGTGTGGCACGACTGCACCAAGCTCTGGCTCAGCTCCTGGAACTGAGACAGGGTTCAGGCGGCTCGTCAGGACGGCACGGGCTCCTCAGCGTGATCTACACATGCCAGCCATACGCTCATAACCTTGTGGATAAAATACTCACAATGCATTTCTATTTCATATCAAATAAGCAGAAATACTGTTCAAATGTGGAGCATAAACGTAAAACACAAACAGCCTTAACCTGATTAACAGCGCCTCCTACAGACCCTAAACACTGCCAGTCCAGTGCATCAAAAACAAAACACAAGTACTGATCAAATACTAGGAGTACTGTACAGATATCCATATCCTGACCAAATATTACAGCACTGACCAAACACTAATAAAATACTTATTAAATCCACATTGGGTTGCCAGTGAGAGCTATTACAGATAATTAAAAAATATGGAGCACAGAGAAACTGAACTGATCTGGAGCGACTCCAGCATCTGCAGCTCAGATTTATACAATACGTCACATAAGTAAATCACTGTAGCCACCGTCAAAGCGTTAGAAGTTACACGGCTGTAATAATACAGGACCTTGGAGACGCGTGTCGGTGCCCCCGACCTGACTGGGCACTACTGCCCACACATGGCACTGCCTGAAGCAGGGAAAGGTCGAACGGGGTTCCACTGCAATTGGTTGATAGAGGTGTTGGAGAGGACAGGGGGTCGGCACAGCCGAATTGGGGAGAGCCGGTGTGAAGCGCGGGTTATGTTAGAGGAAGGGCTGCACGTTTCATCCTAATCTCCGTCTCACACACCTGTAGATGGTGTGTGGTTTATTTTGTCATGCTTAATTGAATTGTGCTGATGAAAGAGCGGAAGCCGGCGTCTACGGTCGGGCACAGCGGGGAAGAAGGTTTCCCTGAACTTCAGGGTGAGAGATGAGCCCTAATCACGCCGCTTTTAGGGTACGCCGGAGTTAAAGCGCAATTAATTTTCCTTTGTTTAAATCCGTGAGATGACAGACATCAAAAGATTTCTGTTAGGGACCAGCAACATCAAAAGAGGACAGGACAAACAGGAACGGCCGGTCGCCACGGCGTCGTTCATCCCATCCTGTCTTTATCCGAGCGCTAACGTTTAACAAACACACTTCGGTGTGTGTGTGTGTGTGTGTGTGTGTGTGTGTGTGTGTGTGTGTGTGTGTGTGTGTGTGTGTGATCCTTTTAACCTCCTGAGGTTTCCATTCAGTTTCTCTAACTGAGGGTTAGTGCAGCAGCAGGTGGCTTATTTACCAGTCAGAATCTACGTGTGTGTGTGTGTGTGTGTGTGTGTGTGTGTGTGTGTGTGTGTGTGAGACGAACAATCAGCTCATAAGTCATGTATCTGCACAGAAACTATGTAAAGCACACTGGATGTGTAAACACACTCGGCTTTGTGTGTGTGTGTCTCAGGAATGTCCGGTGTGTTAAGCACACACACATACACACACACACACACACACACACACACACACAGTCACACATTCACAGACAGACACACACACACACACACGCTCTCTCTCAATATTAAATTATACCCATCTACAGGTCCTTATATAAATACACTGGTGGTTGAAAGTTTGTGAACCCTTTAGAATTTTCTATATTTCTGCATAAATCTGACCTAAAACATCATCAGATTTTCACACAAGTCCTAAAAGTAGATAAAGAGAACCCAGTTACACAGATGAGACACAAATATTATACTTGGTCATTTATTTATTGAGGAAACTGCGCACCGGCTTGGAGGAATTTGAGCCCATTCCTCCGTACAGAGCAGCTTCAGCTCTGGGATGTTGGTGGGTTTCCTCACATTAGCTGCTCGCTTCAGGTCCTTCCACAACATTTACATTGGATTAAGGTCAGGACTTTGACTTGGCCATTCCAAAACTGAACTTTTATTCTTCTGTAACCATTCCTTTTGTAGAACGTACGTGTGTGCTTAGGGTCTGGTGTCCTTGCTGGCATGACCCACCTTCTCTTGAATTCGTTCATGGACAGATGTCCCTGACATTTTCCTTTAGATTCTCTGATATAATCAGAATTAATTGTTTCCATCATGATGGCACCGTCCTGCCCAGATGCAGCAAACAGGCCCAAACCATGAGACTCACCACCATGTTTAGAGGATAAAGGTTCTTATGCTGGTGAATTCAGTGGTTTTCCTTTCCTCCAACATAACACTTTTCTTTTAAACCAAAAAGTTGATTTTGGTCTCATCCGTCCACAAACATTCTTCCAATCGCCTTCTGCTCGTC
Organism: Ancistrus triradiatus; assembly: GCA_025084515.1. NCBI lineage: Eukaryota > Metazoa > Chordata > Actinopteri > Siluriformes > Loricariidae > Ancistrus > Ancistrus triradiatus. Next base: position 29,985 of record JAJAGP010000325.1, read on the forward strand.
CCCGTATCTTAGCAAACTGCCGACGAGCAGCAATGTTCTTTTTGGAGAGCAGTGCTTTCTCTTGCAGCCCTGCATGCACAGCATGGTTGTTCCAGTGTTCTTCTGATGGTGGACTCAGACCCCCCAACATAACATTTATCCAATGTGAGAGCGGCCTTCAGTTTGCTTAGAAGTTACCCTGGCTCCTTGTGACCTCCACCGCTATTACCCACCTTGCTCTGGAGTGATCTTTGTTGTGGGCGACCACGTCCTGCTCCTGCTAATCCAGAGGGTCACTACTTTTGCCACTCACTAATATGTAATATTGGAATCATTTTCCTTTTCCTCAATAAATAAATGACCAAGTAAATATTTTTGTCTCATTTGTTTAACTGGGTTTTCTCTTTTATCTACTTTTAGGACTTGTTGAAATCTGTGATGTTTTTAGGTCATAATTTTATGCAGAAACATAGAAAATTCTTAAAGGGTTTCACACTTTCTAGCCCACTGTAAATATATACATTTTTGTTAAAAGCTTAATAAATTAACGGTCAAGACTTCAACTGTTCATTTATTATATATACACATTGTTTTATCTTTTTTAAATAAATTTAAGAATTACAAGCCTTTTTACGTTTTGTGTGTGTATATATATATTATATAATATAAAAGTAGTAATTTATTGAATTAATGAATTAACCCAGTTACTTATTACCTTTGAATTATTTATTAAATTAACAGAACTTCCAAGAAAAAAATCCCCAGACTACACGGTTGACCTGATGAATGCCCTGCACGAGACGGGACCAAAGTAACAAACGGCTAACCACGTAGCAACTAGACGCCGAGAGGGATCAGATCCTGCATTGCCATGCGGTGCCCCCCGCTTAAGCCAGTACATGTCCAGGCCTGTCGAAGTTTTGCCAGAGAGCATATTGGATGATCCAGAAGAGGATTGGGGAATATCATGTGGTCAGATGAAACCAGAAATAGAACTTTTCTGTTAAAAACTCACTGAGGAGAAATGCTGAGTTGCATCCCAAGAGCACCATACCGCTTTGAAGCAATGGGGGTGTAAACATCATGCTTTGGGGCTGTTTTTTCTGCAGAGGGGACAGGACACTGATCCGTGGTAAGGGAAGAATGAACGGGGCCATGTATCGTGAGATGTTAAGCAAAACCTCCTTCCATCCTGCACCTGGTAGGACTTACAGGAACACTTTGGACCTCATGTCCTTGCCAACAAAGTATGTTCAAAGTCTTGAGCTGAGCTTTTGTTATTGACCAAATACTTATTTTCCACCATAATTTACAATTAAATTCTTTAAAAATCCTACAATGTGATTTCCTGGATTTGTTTTCTCATTGTGTCTCCCATAGTTGAAGTGTAGCTATGATGGAAATTACAGACCTCTCTCATCTCTCTACGTAGGAGAACTTGCAAAGTCAGTGGTTGGCTAAATACTTTTTTGCCCCACTGTACAATGAACAAAACCTTTTATTTAATATTTAAGCTATATACACATACATATACATATTTATATATATACATATAAATATAAATTAATTGATTCAATAGTTTTTTTTCTATAAAATTAAGTAACACCTATATTAAAAGACAAAAATGGAAATAATATGATATTTTTCTAATCACCATATTATTGTATTTTCGTTTTTTAGAATTTTTTTATACTTTTTACCCCGAAACGAGGAGTAATTAAACTCTCTTGTACCTTCTGCTCGTAGAATCGGCGTCTTAACCCCGGATCTTTGGGCGGCTCCGTGTTCCTCACGCCCCTGTACCATTTTCGGGTGGTGTAGCCTCTCCAGCAGGCCTGAATCCTGAGGGTCATGAACATGTTTGTGATTTATAACATTCCTCTTAGTGCTGCAGTAGTACACACTCTAAATACAGAATGACACAGTGCTTTATTACTCTAACAATAATAATAAGCTCCATCGTACCTGAGTGCACATTCCTCTCTGTACAGTCTGGCTCCATCGAATATCACTCTGGTCTGGTACTGCTCAGCCCTACACAGGGGGCACCGCTTCCTACCCGAAAACCTCTCAAAGGCCCTTAAGCACGCCTCCACAGAAACAGCAGCCACAGAATCAGCTTACAGAACGGAACGATCACCTGCTCTGCATCCACAGCATCACCCCTCCACCTCTCTCCACCTGCTCATCACCCAAACCTCCAGGTACCATCACTGACCAGCTAACTCTCCCTCTCCTTCTGTCTCTCTTTCTCCCTCTTTCCACCTGTCCCCCTCTCTCTCTCTCTGTGTGTGTGTGTGTGTGTGTCTAAATCTGCCCAGCTCTCTCCACCTGTCTGTCTCTCTCTGACATGTGCTGGTACTTACTTTGTGAAAGACGTGGGAACAGGAGAGCAAAACCTGGGAGAAACAGAAAATGCTGGTGAATGTTCCATCGTCTGCACCCTGAAGCCGCTCAGCTCGTTCTTCCAATTAGTTACAGAATCCAATTGAAGGTGAAGTGTTTTAATGGACGATAAACCTGATAAAGCTTATAAACGCCGGCCGTCTGGGACAGTCCCACTGATGGACACACTAAGACTTACTTTTGTCTGAAAGCCTGAACTTGACTGCATGTGTGTGTGTGTGTGTGTGTGTGTAATCTAAAACTGTCAATTAGAGTCACACTTTGAAATCCTGTGCTGTAATCTGCACTATAATCAGCAGCATCCAGAACGAGGCAGCCGTTGGACCTGAAGCCGCCGTGTGAAGTTGCACGGGTGTAACACGTTACCGGTTTTTTAGTTTTTTTTTTTTGCAAACCCGTCATTAGGTCGGTGGTTTTTATATCGGTGCTGATTTATGGGTGCAGTAATTACTATTAGTGGAACCGGTAATTACCACAGAGGCTTTGATAACGATAGCTGCTTATTAACTGGTGGTAAAAATCACTGTGCTAGGACCTGGTTTAATTCCTGCTCTTTTATACACCGGACCAATTACTGAGCTTTAATTGATTTGCAGTGAACGGAGGGGCCGTGTCGATCCTTCACACACTCTCTCACACACACACACACACACACACACACACACACACACAGGCTAATATTGACACAAGGCCTCTATGGAAACCGTCCTTTGTGATTGTGTACGATTGCTTTCTTTTCCCAGCATTCCTCGCCAGCTTGCCATCTTGACCCTTCACACACACACACACACACACACACACACACACACACACACACACACACACACACACACACACACACACTTGAGATGCACTAGCTCAATCAGCCAGGACATGTTCCGTAGCTTGGGTTAGCTCTGATCAGTGTTCTGCTGGGGAACGTCGGTCCTGGTACTGACCCACCTAAGCACAGTTGCAGACCGAGTGCACCCCGTCAAAGGAAGGCCAGTCCCTAACGCCAGTGCCCACTTCCAGCAGAGATGGCTCAGGAATGGTGTGAGGAACATGGTACACTCACTAACGCCTTTGTGTCTGCGCTTTGTGGCCTCACGCTCTCCGTTACAAATAAATTCCTTTATCTGTGTGTGTGTGTGTGAATAAATATGTTTATTCATCAAGTGGACATGACGGAAAGGAAAAACAAACAAAGTAATACAAATACAAAAGAGAAAGGAAAGGAAGAAAATATTAATAAAAACAAAGAAAGGCAGCAAAAATAATTAATGAATGAAATAGAAACAAGTGAATAAAAACAGGGAATGAAGAAAATACTCAAAGGAAGAAAGAAAGAAAGCGGCTGGTAAGACAAGCACATAAGGAAAAGAAATACATTTCAAAGGAAAGAAAAACAAGATATAACACAAAACAAGATTTTATGAAGAAAAAGGTTAAGGGAGAAATAAGACAAAAAAAAATAGGTGAATAAAAAAAATACAAGAAAGGATCAAGTGGACATGATACAAAGGAAAAACAAAGTAATAAAATATGAAAGAAAATATTAGTAAAAAAGAAAAAAAAGGCAAAAATAAGGAATTAATCAGTGAAAAAGAAACAAGTGAATAAAAACATGTATTCAAATAAGGAAAGAAAGAAAGAAAGAAAGAAAGAAAGAAAGAAAGAAAGGTGTCTGGTAAGACATACAGTGGGGCAAAAAAGTATTTAGCCAGCCACTGATTGTGCAGGTTCTCCTACTTAGAGAGATGAGGGAGGTCTGTAATTTTCACTTCAACTATGTGAGACAAAATGAGAAACAAAATCCAGGAAATCACATTGTAGGATTTTTAAAGAATTTAATTGTAAATCATGGTGGAAAATAAGTATTTGGTCAATAACAAAAGTTCAACTCAATACTTTGTAACATAACCTTTGTTGGCAATGACAGAGGTCAAACATTTGCTGTAAGTCTTCACCAGGTTGGCACACACTGTAGCTGGTATTTTGGCCCATTCCTCCATGCAGATCTCCTCTAGAGCAGTGATGTTTTGGAGCAACACGGACTTTCAACTCCCTCTACAAATGTTCTATGGGGCTGAGGTCTGGAGACTGGCTAGGCCACTCCAGGACCTTGAAATGCTTTTTACGGAGCCACTCCGTTGCCCGAGCGGTGTGTTTGGGATCATTGTCATGCTGGAAGCCCCAGCCACGTTCCATCTTCAATGCTCTCACTGATGGAAGGAGGTTTTGGCTTAAAATCTACCATACATGGCCTGTTAATTCTTCCTTAAAACGGATCAGTCGTCCTGCCCCCTCTGCAGAAAAAAGCCCAAAGCATGGATGCTTCCACCCCCATGCTTCACAGTAGGGTATGGTCGTTCTTTTGGGATGCAACTCCACGCATTCTTCTTATCCCAAACACGCATGAGTTGAGCATTTTTTTACCAAAAAAGTTCTATTTTGGTTTACATGTCTGATCCACATTTATATTTAGCCTCAATTGTCACTTTGCGGCTGCTTTCATCCATAGTGCTCTCTGGCAAAATTCAGAGGGCCTGGGCACTGTACTGGCTTAAGCAGGGGGGCACGCCTGGCACACGCAGGATCTGAGTCCTCTCGGGCAGTTAGCTGGGCTGTGTACTGTGGTCGCTTTGGTTACTTTGGTCCCATGCTTCTCTGCAGTCATTCATCAGGTCCCCTCCCTGTAGTTATGGTCTTTTTGATTCACCATTATCATGATCATTTTGACCCCACAGATGAGATTCTGCGTTGGGAGCCCCAGATCGAGGGAGATTATCAGTGGTCTTGTATGGCTTCCATTTTCTTACAATTGCTCCCACAGCTGATTTATTCACACCAACCTGCTTGCCTATTGTAGATTCACTCTTCCCAGCCTGCTGCAGGTCTACAGTTTTCTTCCTGGTGTCCTTCAACAGCTCTTTGGTCTTGGCCATGGTTGAGTTTGGAGTCTGACTGTTTGAGGCTGTGGACAGGTGTCTTTTATACAGATAACGAGGTCAAACCGGTGCCATTAATACAGGTAACGAGTGGAGGACAGAAGAGCTTTTTAAAAAAGAAGTTACAGGTCTGTGAGAGCCAGAAATCTTGCTTGTTTGTAGGTGACCAAATACTTATTTTCCACCATGACTTACAATAATTAAATTCTTTAAAAATCCTACAAAGTGATTTCCTGGATTGTTTTCCTCATTTTGTCTCTCATAGTTGAAGTGTAGCTATGATGAAAATATCAGACCTCTCTCATCTTTCTAAGTAGGAGAACTTACACAATCAGTGGCTGGCTAAATACTTTTTGCCCCACTGTAAGTACATAAGGAAAACCAAAGATAAAAAAATACATTTAAAAAGAAAGAGAAAAAAACCCAGATAAAAACTCAAACAGGATTTTGTGAAGAAAAAAGTTAAAAGAGAAATAAGACAAAAAACAAACAGATAAATGAGGTGATAAAAAAACAAAAACAAGAAATGATCTAGTGGACATGATGGAAAGGAAAAGCAAACAAAGTAATAAAAAACAAAATATTAATAAAAAGAAAGAAAGGCAACTAAAATAAATGAATTAAGCAAGTGAATTAAAACAGGGAATGAAGAAAATATATAAGGAAGAAAGAAAAAGAAAGAAAGAAAAGTGTCTAGTGAAACACAAGTATATAAGGAAAACCAGGAAAGGTAAAAAAAAATACATTTAAAAAGGAAGAAAGAAAAATACAATAAAAGACAAACAGGATTTTAAAAAGAAAAAGGTTAAGGAAGAAAAAAGACAAAAAACAAATGAGGTGATAAAAGAATGAAAGAAAGAGAGTAGAGAAGAGGAAGAGGAACAGAAGAAAGAACGGAGTAAAAGGGAAAGAAGGAAGAAAATCAGACAGGAAGAATAAAGGGAATAATACAGTTATAATAATGAGTTAATAAGTTACAAAGAAGAGCATGAACTAAGGAAAGAATAAAGAAAACACTGGAATCACAGCCTTGGTCAGAGGAGCGTACCGGAACCAACCTGATATTGTACCATGGGAACAGGTTCCTGAATTCCTAATTGAGTGAGGTGCATCATGGGTAATGGGTACCTGTGGCTGAAGGCGGAAGTCTTCGGTGCAGATGATGCAGGGCTGGGCGGAGTCTCCCTCCTGTGCAGAGCGGCACTTCACCTCCATCCACTCACCTGCACTCAGGACTCTGCAGGGGGCCGCTACCAAACCCAGCTTCTGAGCTACACACACACACACGCACACACACACACACAATGTTGAATGTTTGGAGTAAAAAAGAGAAAAACTACAAAAAAGAGAAAAACTACAAAAAAGGAAAAATGAATAACAAACAAAAAGAATCAGGTAGATGAAGAAAAAAGGAAAAATGAAGTAAGAAAACTAAGAAAAATGGGACTGGAACAACATCTCAGTGTGCAGAAGTGAAAAACATAAGACAAAAGAAAAGAAGAAAATATTAATAGAATTAAAGGCATCAAAAAAGTATCGAATTAGTTAAACAGGAAAAAAAAACTATTAAATTATGAGAAAAAGGAAGAAGTATTAATAGAGAGGAAAAAGGAGAGAACGAATAAAAAAAGAAGGCAAGAATAAAGAATAAATCATATTTGAATGAAAGAATAAATAAAACAAAAAAAGAAAAAGATACAAAGGAGAGAGATATGAAAGAAAAAGAAAAAAGGGAAAATGAAAATTATGGTAATAGGAAATACAGAGAAAAAAATCAGTAATAAAAAGTAAGAAATAAAGAACGAAAGAGAGAGAGCGTGATGAAGCCATATCTACGACAGGATATTGGAGTGTGTGTGTGTGTGTGTGTGTGTGTGTGAGACAGTGTGTGTGAGAGGTACCGAGCGAGAGCGGAGCAGGACCCGGATCCAGATCGTACTCCTGCTCGTCTCCTCGACTCGCCCCACCCTCTGTGTGTGTGGGGGGGTGTGTGAGGCGTGGGGGGTGGAGGAGTGGTACGGTCCGGATGATGTGATCCTGCAGAGCCACGGCCGCCGACACTGCCAGCTTCCCTGCGCCGGCGCCGCCGCGTCCCCGTCTCTGCGTGTGAGGAGCGGATCGGTGTAAAGCATCGGCACACGGAACGCGGATCTTACAGACACACTCTGCAGAACTGACACTCTCACTGTTTGACCAGCAGAGGGCACCAAACACCCCCCAGACTAAGGAGGACTTTCTTATCTTCCAGTAAAGCAGTGAAACTGCACGTCCCATCAGCTACTGAGAACAGCCTCACCAGATGGGCTTCAGCTCTGACACCCGGTGGGACTGAAGGTGTTTGGGTCCGGCCCGCTCGGGACCCGCTGAATTACTGGGCCCTGTCAAACGTAACGCTCCATTATATGGTCACCCATTAACGTGACGTTCAGCTCTAAGAGCATAAAAACAAATGGAGGAAGGAAAGTATGAAAAGGAAAAAAGGACACAGCAAGAAAATGTATCAAAAGAAAAGGCAACAAGACATTAATTAATCAATTAATTATTAATTAATTAATTCAATAAAAAATGTATTAAGAAAAACTGAATTATTAATAGAAAGAAAGAAGACAGCAAGAGATAGAAAACCTAATGGAAAAGGGAAAGAAAAAGAAATAAATAAAAGAAATAATACAATATGAATGAATTAATAAAAGAAAAGAAAGAATAAAGAAAATAAAGAAAAATCCAAAAAAGAGAGAAATATATGAACAAAAAGAATGAACTAAAAGAAAGGTGAGATACAAGGGAAATAAATGTAATATGAAAAAAAGAAAAAAGAAAGAAAGAAAGAGAAAAATAGGAAGCGTTAAAACTGACTTGATTGGACAAGATGGATAAACAAAAACTCTTATGGTAATATTTCCTTATAAGGCCATCTGTTAAAATAACGTTCAGCTTTAACTTGACTATCTTTGACCTTTAAAGGCTCATTAGCAGCTAGCCGGCCGTGCCAGGTACGGAGCGCTAACTCGGAAAGCTAACGCTAGCTAGCGCTGCTTAGCCTTCTGCCTCTGTTTAGCACTCATTCCATCCCGGGGTGATTTACAGCAGCGCACGGAAACGCGCTTTTACTGCACCGACTTACTAAAGAACAACAACTGCACACAAATCGCTTACTTTCTTAAGGAAAAAAGAAAAGTTTGTTTACCTTCAGCATTGTAGCTCCAGTTACCATGGTTACTCTGATTACTCGGTCGCCAGGAGCCAGGATTACTCGGTCGCTGCGCATGCGCAGTACACCACAGCCATAACCTTTAAAGCTTTATTATTTATTATTTTGCACAGAACTGAGTATCAAAAGTGTTAAAACTTTAAATGGTGTTTACTTATTTATTTATGTAAAATATTAAATACAGTGCACACTAAAACTACTACTAAAAATGCTAAATATTTGCAATATCCTTTTTAAAGGCGTTATTTTTATTATTTTTAGTATTACATTAAATCTAATTTAGTATTAATAAAATCAATATTAAATATTATTATTCTAATAATATGATACTATTATATAATATTATAATATATTGAAATATAATAATAATAATAATAATAATAATAATAATAATAATAATAATAATAAAACATTTATTTAACTAATTCAATTTATTTATTTATAATACATTTAATTGTTATTATCAAACATTTTTACATTATATGTATATGTACACTGCTGTACAATATATGTCTAAAACAATAGTTTTTCTTGCCATATATTGTCATGTACAAATTTTTAATGGATTCATTTAAAAAAATGAAAATGTTTTAAAATTAGTATGTTAAATATTATTTTGTTAAAATATTCAATATTTTATTTATACATGTAATTATTATATTGTTAAAATAACAAAAAATTCATAATAAGAGCGCTCAGGAGTAGGCAGGGCAGAAACAGCGCCTCCTTCTCAGAGAATTTGGATAGCGAATATTCAGGTAACGAGAGTCCTACCTGGTTCCTGTTTATTTAAAACCACACCTACTTTCAAAAATGAGAGCGTAAGCTAGTGGTGCATGGGACTTGCTGACTGGTCCACCAGCCTGTCTGTTATCTGAAGAATGGACGCGGTTTAGATTTCGAGTTCCTCGTGCTTGCCGCGGTCCTTTAGTGCTAAACGGCACAATATTATGGACCAGTAAATAAAGCAAAGTGGGAGTTGCAGGTAGAGGTAAGAAAGCGTTGGTTACAGCAGACCTGGCTCACCCCTCACCCACGTCTCTGAGCTTCAGCTCTCTGTTTTTAAGCGGCTAATCGCTACGTGAAAAAAGCAAAGTGCAGGCGGCGAGCTCGCTTTCTTCCAGCTGTCATCGGAGCGGATTTGGGAGCAGGGCTGCCGTTTGTCTTCGCCGTGTCCATAAATGGGGCGTTAAAGAACTCTCTGTTTGGCTTTGTGAGCCCCTGTACCTGCTCGGCCGGGTTTTTGAAAAGAGGGAGAAGTCGCCTTGTCGTGCAAACAGCTCACGGTTTTGAGAGGCGCAGGAGAAAGGAGTTTTCACGGGTTTGAATGGGGCGCCTTCGCTGAACTCCTCTGCAAACTCCCGTGCCTGAAAAGGGGCCAGTAATCCGGCCATTTATCTCTGTTCAAAGCAGGCAGGTGAAAAAAAAGAAGAAAAAAAAAAAAAAGGCGGCCCGCTCGGATGCCATCGGCTGAGAAAAGACACGATGAATGAGCATTGACTGTTTACCCAGTTTGTGAAGCGACAATAATAAGAATAAGGTTATTTATTTAGCATCTTTCAGCCCTTCAAATCACAGGAAGAGCAGCGAAAGAGAAAAGGAGCGAATGGAATACGCAGGTACGGCGCTGGCTAAAAGAGGCCTGACGTACGAGCCATAGAAAGCGCTAAAATAACAAAATCGCCATTGTACAAATATCACGATTCAAAGCGGCGGGGAATGAAAACGCCGCGCTCCGGATCTTTAAAGAATATAAAAAGGTCACTTTCGTGGCGTTTCATTGTTCACTGGACTTTAATCGCAGTGTCACAAGCTCGGGTTTGAAAGTAAATAACGCACTTAGCCAGCGAAAACAACGCCACAAAACACTATAAACACTTCGGAGACCTTTAAACTGACGTCTAGACGTTCCTCACGCAGGCTGGATGATGTTTGAGACGCAAACGCTTTTATTTTCAAGCTCTTTTATTTGCAGAATGACGATCGATCTGCTCTGCTCTTTATCGTCACGAAAGCTGAGACCGATGCGTACTTTTGTGCGTCGGTGGACGTTACAGGCCGTGACGTGAGGTGGACGTCCAGACCGGTGCAGAGCCGGCGGATAATTATCGTCCCTTGGATTGTTTTAAGACTGAGCTCCTAATACGAAATTAATTAGCTGATTTATTACGGGCAGCTCGAGCGGAGAATGAAATACGCCCGGCGCTGTTCTGGCCTTTTTTTTATTTCATCTACTAAAGTGCTGCATTACGTCAGGCCTTGGATCGGGTTCAGAGGGACGCCTGCAGCCAGAACGTCCACTCACAGGGAGGCGGGCGCAGACGGAACCACAGCTCGTCCCTCGTTCTCAGTGTCTATCTGCGTGGAGAAAAAAAATCGAGCACACAAAGTCCCGACACACCGATCACCTTAGTGGTGGGCATGGATTTTGCTCCCTGGAGGGGATGCCGGTTCATATCACCACCCAAGATTGGCACCTGCAACGGTGGGCATCGATTGTGCACTTTGGAGCAGAATCCCACTGAGAAACTGGCACTGGTGCACGCCGATACAACGGCGTAGTGCCAGCCATAAAGCGTGGTGAAGGAGGAATAATGGAAATGACCTGACCTCAAGCACATCCAGAACCCCGACCGTTAGCCAGACATCAGCCAACATCAGTGCTAGCTCTCACCGAAGCCTCTGAAGCGCCGCCTGCACGTTCCTCAATCCAGAACTCTCACAGAATCAAAAGAGAGATGCTTTGTGACCAAAGATGGACGTTTCATCCTAAAGCTTTTTTTTTTTTGCCCATGTTCTCAGCCTATAAGACGAGCTCAGTGTGAGCGCACAGCAGATTTCGCGCCTCGTCCCCATAATGGACCATAATTGAGCAGAATCCATCACCGGAGCTGAAAATAGGTCCTAAATGACCATAAATTGTAGCTCAGGCAGGTTTAACTCCGGCTTCCCGCTGAGCCCGCCGAGGGTGAAGCCGGTTCACGCCGCTCTCTCTCTCCTGATTCCTTTCGTATATACCTGATTAAAATTATATGCTTCTGACGAGCCGGCTGATGGACGTCAGGAAATGTGTCGTGTTTGGATACGTCCTGAAATCGACAGATACCCAGGCCTACGCTACAAAACAAATCCAACGCACGAGCGTTCTTAAGGCAAGCGAAAGGGTTGCCAGATTTACTCTCAAAACCTTCTTGTTTACTGCCTTTTGTTATCCCTTTCAGAGTGTGTGACCTGAAGGGACATGACAGGACATACATGACGTTAGGGGTACAGCAGCACCCCCTCAGACCTTCGGACCTCGTTTGGGCGAGCTCTCTCCGGGTAAAGTGGTCCACGTTTGACTAAGCGTTCAGGCTGCAAGTCACTCAGCGCGGCTTTAACACTTCAAAGCTCGTCCTCGTGTTGTAATTTCAGACGGCGACGACAGCTAAACTAGAGCCGGGTGTTTACTTGTTTTTTTCGCCGTGCCAGACGAACAGAGCCGGTCTGATTTCGCCTCCAGCTCTGGCTTTGTAGCTTAAGCTCACTTAAGCTTCTCAGACCCGAACTGGGCTCCAGTTTTATACCGGATCTCTAGTCAAAAGTAACTCATCTTTAAATAAAAGCGTTAATCAGAAAGAAAAGTCGATATTGATTTGCGGTAACGTTCAGCATTCAGCTGCAGTTCCGCCTTTGGCCTCTGGGGGTGGTACAATACTATAATAGGCGGTGGTACAATACTATACTAACATGCCGCAGTATGCTGAACGTTTCCAACAAACATTATGGCTCGACACGACTTCTACGGATTACCGAGCTTAATCTGAAGGCAGCATCGTAGACTTACTTTAGATGCAAATTATTGATCATGGGACCACTAACGACATGTTGTGTTTTGGATGTCGGTCAACCAGCACGACCACGTGAGCTCCATACTTGGACCATGTGACCACAGCTGGACTTCATGCCCCAAACGCAAAACTGGTCTTTGCTGCTTTTCCACTTTCTCCACTGGTTTGCTCACTGGGCCTTTTGGACCTGGCATCCAGTATACCAACCCAGACCAGGTCCAAGCATGGATTAATTGTTTTCCGGGACGTCTGCAGCGATGAAAGTGTGGAAAGCCTGATGAAATAAGTCTGGACTTTCCTCTCGAAGTCGATGCAGAGAAAACAGGTTCTTCTGCAGAATCATCATGTCTGACTTATGTACCTCAACGGCTGCATTTTTCCAGAAGGTTCGATACGCTCTGCTTCAGCCTGATAACATTGAGAAAACACAATGTCACGAAGATGAAGTTCATTAAAAAAAACAAACCGTAAACAGATTGGAAATGTTTTCACCAAGAGATCAAACAGTGGATTTTAAATCAGGTAGATCTTAGGAGGAAACAGGAAAACCTTGAGAGGAGCTAGTCACAAGTTAAGAGACACAAGGCAGACCTTAAGTGGGACCAGAAAACACTTGCAAGGAACCAAAGGAGATCCTGAAACAAACCTGACAGATCTTAAGAAGAACTTGTGAGACCTTTAGAAGGACACATTAGAAGGAACCAGGGAAACCTTGAGAGGAACCAGTCAGAAGTTAGGAGATACTAGGCTGACCTTAAGTCTAAGCGGAAAATACTTGAGAGGAACCAAAGGAATCGTGAGAGAAACCTGGTCGATTCCGAGAAGAACTAAGGCAAGAAGATCTTGAGAGGAAGCAGGAAAAGATTGAGAAGAAATATGAAAAACCAGTCAAAAGCTAAGCGAATCAAGGCAGATCTTAAGTGGAACCAGACAACCCTTGAGAGGAAGCTGGCACATTTTGAGAAGAACTAGTCGGAGCCAGAGGAACGTTTAGAGGAATCATGGAATCTAAAAAAACCTCGAGCACTCAAACTAAAATGAGGTACACTGACATACATGAGAAGGTTTCTGTATGTGCTGAACATCACTGAACAACATATAAACAATGATCAGCACAGGCCTGGGCGTGGAAACCTGGACGCTCTCCTTCCACCCATCTCGCCGCAGGTCAGGTTCACCTGAGCTCGATCCTGATTGGCCGACGGTGCTTCCAAAGTAAACAGGTGCGTTTTCTGGTGTCACTTCACACCTCCTTCAGCGCGTCTGTCTGATAGCACGAAAAACATTTCTTCATGCTGAAATTACGTCGACGTTCGAGTGTCTTGATGACGATCATGAATGATCAGCGGTTTTTTTTCTGAGTGACAGGCCTGATTAAGCAATCGATGAGTGACGGAAAATGTAAGATCAAGGCCAGAGACTCTGGACAGGTTTACATTTTTCTGTGATGTCCCACCACTTCACGTCTGTCATCCGCCTCGCTTTACCGACTGACTTAGCAAGGGATGAGCTGGAAGAACGGGTCACATGCCAGGCTTCCTTATAAACACAGCCAGGACATGTTCAGTTCTGAAATGGTTTTTATCCCTGTATGCTTGGTATTAATTCTGTTTATACAAAGATCCTGTTGGACTGAGGAAGAGAGATACATGGTGCAAATGAATTTTAATGGCAACTAGAAACTGTTACAACCAAACCTGTCCTGTTTGCTCAAAACTCAAACATGCACCGCTGCTCTGGTTTAGACAAAAACCCTTAAGGTTTCACCTAGAGGCTCTACATTTGAGCCTGGTTCCTCTCAAGGTTTCTTGCTTTTTCTCACAAAGGTTCTAGAGAAACCTTTAGAGAAACCAAGGAAACCAAAAACTAAGAAGAACCATGGAAATCAGGCAGATCTTTAGAGGAACCAAAGACCTTGAAAGAATCCATGCAGACTGTGAGGGGATCCAGTAAAACTCTGAGACAAGTCAGAAAATGCTTAAGAGGAACCAAGGATAACTTGAGAGGAACCATCTAGAGTTTGAGAGGAACCAAGACAACATTGCGAGGAACCAGGCACATCATATAAATGACCAGTTAGACTAAGAGGCAGACCAGGGAAACCTTGAGATGAACCTGAAAAAACTTGAAAGAAACCAGTAAGAAGTTAAGAGATAGTAGTCATTTAGAGGAACACCCTAAGGGACACCAGGTAGATCTTAAGAGAAAACAAATCTATGAGAGGAACCAGGTGAACCTTGTGAGCAACCAGGGAGACCTTGGAAGGATTCTGGGAAACATTTAGTCAGGCCTTGGGAGAACCAGGGAAACCATAAGCAAAGTTTACCAAGGAAACCTTGAGAGGAACCAGAAAACTCCCCAGAGGAACCATCCAGGCTTTAAAAAGAACCAGAGTGAAACCTTGAGAGCAACCAGCCAGACTTTGAGAGAAAACAGGGAGACATTGAGGGAAACCTTGAGAAGAAAATGCTTCCATAAAACGTTGAGAGGAAGTTGTCAGACCTTGAGAAGAACCAAGGAAATCTTGAGAGCAACCAGGAAGACCTTGGGAGAACCAGGTAAACCTTAAAGAAGGCTTACCAAGGGAACCTTGAGAGGAACCAGAAAAAATTCCCAGAGAAACCATCCAGACTTTAAAAAGAACCAGAGTAACTGTGAGGAAAACCAATGAAACAAAAGAAGATCCAGACAAATCTTGGAAGGCACCATAAATCTATTGAGAGGAACCATCCAGACTTTGAGAAGAATTAGGCAAACCTTGAGAGGAACTGGGGGAACCAGGGTAGAAGCAGGAAAACCATAAGAGGATAGAGGAACCAGAAAACTCCTCAGAGGAACCTTCTTTTGGAACTGTGGTAGCCTAGTGGTTAAGATGCTGGACTATGGACCAGAAGTTCCAGGGTTCAAATCCAAGCCAAGCTGCCACTGTTGGGTCCTTGAGCAACACCCTTAACCCACAATTGCTTGGATTGTAAGATTGTACCCATTGTAAGTAATGGATAAGGGCGTTTGCTCAATGCTATAAATGTACAATGTAAGGAACCAGCCAGGCTTTAAAAAGAACCAGAGGAACCTTGAGGACAACCACAGAGACGTTTAATTAAAACTCCAGAACCATTGGGTGATTGAGTTTTATAATAACACCACTGAAATGAGCTGCCTTTAATTAGTAAAAGTCAGCGTAATAAAATAATCTCAAGTCGTAGACAGGAGGCGTTGGCGTCTTCGATTCATCCTTGACGTCGGGACATTCCCGCTTTCGGACCGGGCGCAGATGCCCTCCTGCTCTCCGGTTCCAGACCGCGCTTTCAGATCAAAAGGGAAGCGCGAGGCGGAGATGAAACGCAGCAGATGAGACTCAGACACATCAAGCTCTGGTTCTCTTTAAAGCTTAATTATAGCTGTTACCTCGATGAGAGACGTATCACACAGGGCCCGTGATTAATAAACAAACCATCAAGGGCCCAACAAGTTCCTGCTCATCGCCCTGACGTATGCAAAGAGCAAATCAAAGTATAGGTCTTCCTCTCACATACACACACACACACACACACACACCTGTCCGAGTGACAGACGCAGAACAGCGAGTGACACGGCAACTCGGACCGACGATCTCAGAACGAGCCAGCGAGCGCTTTCATCTGTCAGAACGCCGTCCAGCAGAAGCATCGCCACGTTTACTAAACACAAACGCACACCTCTCTGAGACAGTTCTCTCTCTCTCTCTCTCTCTCTCTCTCTCTCTCACACACACACACACACACACACACACACACACACACACAC
This sequence comes from Ancistrus triradiatus, assembly GCA_025084515.1. Classification (NCBI taxonomy): domain Eukaryota; kingdom Metazoa; phylum Chordata; class Actinopteri; order Siluriformes; family Loricariidae; genus Ancistrus; species Ancistrus triradiatus. The sequence goes on from JAJAGP010000325.1 coordinate 46,127, forward strand.
ACACACACACACACACACACACACACACACCAGAGGTGAGGTCAGGCTAAAATTCCAGCTTTGAACCGCTCACATGATTCTCAGGTTTAAAGATATCAAAGATACACAATGAACGCATCACTAACAGCTGGTGGCTGCTTCAGTCTTGGACGACGGCTTGAATGTGGTACGTGGCAGCTTCCGAACAACTCCAGGCATTAACATGGGCACCGGTGTTGGCGCTAACCTCACATCTGGCATCCCAGTTCTTCCCAAAGGTGTTGGGTGATTAGAGAATCCACAAACTCAAAAGTGTGAGGATCTTCAGGAATCAGGTCCACTGTGACCGCCTCGTCTTCCTTCCACGCATCCTAGTGCCCAGATAAATGGTGCCCACGTATCAACCGTCCCAAACATGACTCATTGGAGCAGACCACCTTCTTCCACTGAGTCTGCATTCGGACCAGATGGGATTCAGACCCGGTCGGTGCTTCGTCCCTCGTGGGAGCAGCTCAGGCCTTTCCTCCTGAACATTTCTCCCAAATCTGACTACTTACGGTCTAATGTACCCCAGAGCTTACCAAGCCCTTTTTAAAAAGGGTCTGGATGAACAGCCTTTTAAAAAATAATAATAAAATAGCTCAAATGAATAAAAATGAATTAAAAGCCAGCTTAACTGGTACTGTCAATAATACACATAAATAATAATATATTTAAAACAGGTAACAGATTGAAAGAATCAGCTGTATCTAGACAGAAATGCAACTAAAATGGTTTTATTTTTAATTTTCTACAATATTAATTAAATGATTAAAACCAGTAAGCCTGCATTAAGCAGGTCTGGTCCACATATAACTTTAAATAAGGCTCATTATCACTTCAAATGAGACACAACCTGCTTTAAATCCGGACGGTGGGACGGAGGACGCCCCCTTCTCCCCGTCCTCCCCCCGTCCTGCCCCCGTCCATCACTGAGACGGCAGTGTAACAGGGTGATCTGGCCTCTCTTGACACCTCTCACACGTCTCTGGCTCGTTTTCTTCCTCTGTCCGTCCCTCCGTCCCTCTGGAGGACAGATGTCCTTCTTCTGCTCGAGTGTTTGTCCAGCCTTAATGAGACGAGCCTGTGTGTGTGTCCTCATTGTCCGGCACCACCATGTTCAGGACCTTTCTTCTCCTCGAGAGAATGGGATTAAAGCTGTGTGTGTGTGTGTGTGTGTGTGTGTGTGTGTGTGTGTGTGTGTGTGTGTGTATTAGGGCGTCTGAAAAAACTGAAGATCTTCTCAAGTCCTCCAATCACAATAGAGCAAAGAGTCCGTCCCTGCTAATCAACACCGAAAACTCACCGGTTTATTCAAAAAAAGTGTTAAAAACAAACTGATTAAATAGTTAATTAATTAAAATAGTGATATACGATTCTATTTTATTAGACACACCGAGTATAATTTATACTTATACTATTTTTGTTTATTTAAAGTAAAAAACAAAAATAACGATATGAAAAAATATATCTGAATTTCTTATGTAACTTTTGTTTTTAGAAATAAACGATTGTTTTACTTAATACAAAATATATCAAACTCTACCTTATATAATAGATATATAAATACAATTTGAGACACTTGAAGTGTTTAGCACACGTGTTCAGTGTTGTATTGTGCGACGTATGGTGTGATAAATGCGTGACGTATTTAAGATGTGTCACACATCGCCTAAACACCTCATTCACTTTCTAAACACCTCATACATCTCTTAAACACCTCATACATCACTTACACACCTCACCAAACACTGCATGCATATCCCTAACACCTCACACATCTCCTAAAACAAGTCATACATCACCCAAATACCTTACGTCTCAAAAACACCTCACATATCTTAAACACATCACACATCTCCTAAATACCTCATACATCTACACACCTCATCCTTCCCCTAAATACCCGCTACATATCTTAAACACCTGACATATCTTTGAAAGCAATTCGTACATCGCCCAAATACCTCACACATGTCCTAAACAATAATAAACACCTTGTCCATCTCCTAAAGAACTCCTACACCCCCTAAACACATTGTACATATCCAAAACACTTCACATATCTCCTAAATACCTCGGACATCCCCTAAACACATGATACTCCTCCTAAGTCCACAATCCAACCCCACAAACACCTCTGCTAAACACCTCACACATCGCATAAACACCTCATACATCTCCTAAACACCTTACACATCACATAAACACATCACACATCCCCTACACGTGATACGTCTTCTAAATCCATAATCCAACCACCAAACACCTCTATTAAACACCTTACACATCACATAAACACCTCACACATGTCTCCTAAATCCACAATCCAACCCCCCAATCACCTCATTTAACTCCTAAAAAAGCAACTCATGTATTAAACACCACAAACATCTCTTAAATACATTACTCATCACCCAAACACCTCATACATCTACTAAACACCTGATACGTCTCCTAAATCCACAATCCAACTCCCCAAACACCTCATTTGACAAAAACAACGTACGCTTTTTTAAACACCACACGTCTCCTAAACATTTCACACATCACAAAAACGCCTCACACGTCTCCTAAATCCACCATTCAACCCCTCAAACACCTAACACATCTCCTAAACACCTGATACATCTTCTAAATCCACAATGCAACCCCCAAACACCTCATTTGACTCATTTGACAAAAATAACACGTTTATTAAACACCTCACACATCACCTAAACACCTCACACATCTCCTAAACACATTATACGTCTCCTAAGTCCACAATACAAGCCCTAAAGACCTCATTTGTCTCCTTAAAAAGCAACAAATGTCTATTAAACACCACTCACAGCCCCTAAACACCTTCAGAAGATGTATGAGGTGTTTAGGGCCGGTGACAGTGGAATAAATAAATGAGTGTATGCTAATATCACTGGTTATTGCTAATGATGAGTGCTGTGAGAGCAACAATAGTCATTTAACAATAAACCTGTCAACACTGCGTTAATCTTTTTTAGATTTATTAAACACTCATCGTAACCTGACTGGACTTGTCCTCTCTCTCTTTCTCGCCCCCTCTCTGTTTGATGTCCTCACATGTTACTAAAATTCCCTGCTGTTTCTCTTCATTAATTTGTTCTTTCAGTTTACAGTTTCTCTCTCTCTCTCTCTCTCTCTCTCTCTCTCTCTCTCTCTGTCTCTCTCTCTTTCAGTCCCATGTGTTTTGTCTGTCTCTCACAGATCAGACACTCACACCCAATGCCTCGGGACGTTTGAGGCCTGCCTGCCGACGGTAGGAATTTCCCGAAGTTTATACGTTTGTACGTAGCTCTCAGAGCGCTAATTTGTTTGTAGGTTATCCACAGAACACGGCAGGGTTCAGGGTCAGCTCTAATTTCTCCCTCCTCTCTAATTTGCTAATTGCATTAATTACACACGTACACAGAGAGCTCTTTAATTACCTCCTGGCTAACTCGGACCTTTTAACGAGAGCGATGTGGGAGGGGCTTGTCTTGCATAAGCTCCACCCTCAAAAATCACAGAATGACCTTGTTATGGGGTCACAAGCAGCAGGTCCGGTCCTGCTGATGCTTTATGGCCAGGACAGGCGATGCAGACACGGAATGCTTCGTGACTACGAGGTTTGTTTTGACCTACGGTCAGGGTTAACGCTGGCTGAGGGAGCACACCGGGTGATCACCAGCAGTAATTACAGCTTTGTGCTGTCAGGATGAGCAGGATCAGCGCCTGCAGGCTTCAGGTGAAGCAGCGTTACGGAAAGATCTCAGCCCTTCAGTGTTTCATCACTGACACAACTGGCTGTGTCTGAGGGAGGCGAGACAGGTCAGGGGATCATCCGTGCCGTGGGATGGTCTACCGTCCAAATAAGTTACCTAAGCTGAATATACAATACAAACATGAATGCAATCAGTTCTCCTTTTGAGCAAGTCATTTCATTCCTCTCTCATTCAGCAGTGTTTGAATCAGTGAATCGTTTAGTGATGACACAGTGAATCAGTGAATCACTGAATCATTCAACCCCAAACTCAACAGGTCAGTGTTTTGAATTAGTGAGTCGTTTGGCATTTACAGAGTGAATCAGCTAATCAGTAAAGCCAAACACAGTTTTTAAGTCAGCGAATCATTTATTGATGACTTAATTAGTGAGTTGTTTAGCATTTAGAAAGTGAATAGTTAATCACTGAATCTGTGAATTGTTTTCGGCAAATCCAGAGTTTGAATCGTGACTCGTTTAATGATAACAGTGTGACTCAATGGATCACTGACTTGGTCGAGCTCATTGTTAACAGGCCATTTTTTTGTTTCAGTGAATTGTTTAGTGGTGAATCAGTGAATCGCTGAAATGTTCATGCTCAAACTCAGCAAGTCAGTGTTTGAATTGGTGAATCATTTAGTGATGACATTATGAATCACTATCAATCAAGTTTAGGCTCTAGCTCAACAGGTCTGTGAATTAGTGAATCGTTTAGCAATTTGAGAGTGAATCATTTAACTGGTTGATTAGTGCATATGTGAATCATGATTGAATCTGTGAATCGTTTAATGATGACAGCGTGACTTAGTCAATCACTGAACTGGTCAAGCACAAATTTAACAGCTTAGTGATCGATTAAGTGAATCGTTTAGTGATGACAGAATGAATGAATCAATCACCAGGTTAGTGTTGAACAAGTGAGTGATTACAGAGTGAATCAAGTAATCAGTTACTCAGTGAATCAGCCACTTGTTCTGCCCCAAACACAACCAGTCAGTTACTTAGTGATGAATTAGTTAGGGGTGAATCAGTTAATTTTCTCATTTTCTCAGTCGGTTCTTGAATCAGTGAATCATTTGATGAAGAACGCAGTAGGTCAGTGGCCGAATCAGTGAATTGTTTGATCGGTATTCAGGGTTTGACTGAGTGAACCGCTTAGGCATGATCAGAGGTTGAATCAGTGAATCATTAAATCGTAACCTTGATAGATCAGTGTTTGAATCAGTGAATCATTTGTTCTTAACAGGTCAGAGTTTGAATCAGTGAATCATTCAGTGACTTGAGATTCACTCTGTTTAGTTTTCAGTGTTGGAATCGGTAAACCCTTGTGTGTGTGTGTGTGTGTGTGTGTGTGTGTGTGTGTGTGTGTGCGTGCGCTGAGTCACATGACACCTCCATCATCCTACCCCTTCATTAGCGCGTGTAAACACTACCAAGAAAAATGACTGACGAGAGAATTATGAATTTTGTTTAATATTTATAATGAAGCGATTAAATTATTGTTTTTGCTGTCAGATTCCTCTTTGAAGTCGACGAGCGTTAAAGCTGCGTTTCATGTGGTCATGGAGTCATATTGCCTTTCCAAAAAGTGCACAAACACACACGCACACGCGCACACACACACACACTGTAATTTCTGTACAGGTGAAGGTGCAATTTGCCCTAAATGCAGTATCTCTGTTTCACATCTAAAACGGTTCCATTCAAAAAATATTTCTTCTTTGAATATTTACGGATTGGGTTTCACTGCAGCGTGTCATTAAAACTTCTTGAAGGTCTAAATAAAGAGCTCGTTTCCAGACACACACACTTTGTCTAAATCATATGTGCAGCACCTTTAAAAAGAAACCTTGTGCAGGGGCTCTTGATTCTGGAAGCGTACATAAAACGTTTTTAATCAATCCAGGTGCAAATCCCAAAAGCTCTTTAATTAGCTTAGCTTAAATAATAGATGCACGTCACACAAAGGTTCGAGCGCTCCTGATCAAAAGACGTCAAACAAGAAATCTAAGATTGAATAACCAGCCGTCGGTCTTCCATTCTCTTCCTGTTATCGGCGTGCTGGATCTGAGGACGAGGGAGAAATTTCCCGGCATATTTTGGGCATGACTTGGGGTCTGACGTCTCCACGGCTTTGCGTTCGGATGGTTTGTGGGGTAATTAGTGGTGATTGAGTAACTCCCGTGTCGGGTTACCGAGTGTAGGAATTAATCCTGAGAGACAGAAATTCCCTTCCACCACAAACCAGCAGACGTAAAGCCGTCATAGTTGGTGCATTACGCTGACGGAATTTATGAACCTGATATGACCGGATCGTGTCGGAAACGGGGCAGCGGGGCTCAGGGTAGGGGTCCGGCGTGTTCAGGCACTTCATTTGGTCTGGGGCGACAGAGCTGAAGGTCACTGGACTTCTTCAAAGTCACCACTGGATTCTTGGTAGCTTCCCTGATCAGGATTTAGGGTTAGTGTTTGGATCTTGGGGTCAGGATTTAGGGTCAAGTTTGGAATTATGGGTCAGGATTTGGGATCAGGGTTAAGAAATAAGGATTTAGGGCTAGTCTTAAGGTTGTGGGATCAGAATTTGGGGGGTTAGGCTTATGGAATCAGGATTAGCGGATAAGTATTTTGGTTTAGTGTTATAGGATAAGGATTAAGGATTAGGGTTATAGGATCCGATTTTAGGATTAGGGTTATAAGGTATGGTTAGCTACGGTTATGGGATCAGGGATTAGGGTTACATTAGGGTTAATACGTATTTAATTTAATCTTAAAATTAGGGGATCAGAATTTGGGGAAGGATTATGGTTGTGGGACCAAGATTTAGGGTTAGGGTCTTGGCATAAGGATTTAGAATTAGGTTTAGGGTTGTGGGATCATAGTTTATGGTTAGGGTGATAAGATCAGGATTTAGGATTAGGGTTATGGAATCGGGTTAGGGTTATGGATTAGGCTTATGGGATCAAGACTTAGGGTTAGGGTTATAGGATAAGTATTCAGGGTTATAGCTGAGGTTAAGGGATCAGAATTTGGGGAAGGATTACGGTTGAAGGATCATGATTTAGGATTTAGGGTTAGGGTTATGTGATATGGGTTACTGATATTGGATCCAGACTTAGAGTTAGGGTTCAGGGATCAGGGGTTAGGTTTAGGATTAGGGCTTCCGGATCAAGATTTAGGATCAGGGTTTTGGGATCAGGATTTAGGATTTGAGCTATGTGATAAACAGGTGAGATTTTTTAAACCCTGAACACTTCTACTGCTTCTTTCTGACCCCAAACTGCTTGCGAATGTCCTACTCAGCACGTTCTCCTTCAGGTCTCGCTCTCTCTCTGTCGCTCCCCCTGTGTCCTGCCATGGCCGTCGTGTCTAAATTCCTTCGGTCCTTCTCCACTCTATTTTTATACAGTTCTATTTTCTGCCGGTACTTTACAGTAAAATGCACTCCGGTCTCTCTGAACTGCTCTGACCTCCCCCATCTCCATCAAATATTCATCAGCTTCTGCACTCGGAGGCCTTCCATAACTTCCAGAGAGAGAGAGAGAGAGAGGCACGGCTCGGATCAACATGGCAGACCCTCGGCGGGTCGGGAAATGCTGCGGGTCGCGGTCGGCGGCGTCGGTGGTGTGTCCAGACCGGTTGCTATGGTAACGACAAAAGGCGTGGCTATGCTGCTTGGCGAGATCAGCATGGATATTCCAACAGATCAGGGCTTTTCTATGACCGATCTGACGGACGCTCTCGGATGAGTTCCAGTGAAAGTCCTATCAATCCTGGTGGAACTTTCGTAACCGTAGGATCATAAAGCGTATCACGAAATAGCTACCTGGCTAAATTTGGAGTTGCTAACGAGACAAGAAAGAGCTTCTACGTAAATTAAGACGCTCTGTGATTCGCTTGGGGAAGATGACAGGAAGCTTTAATGCTAATCAGAGCAGACAAAGACTGCGTGTGTGTGTGTGTGTGTGTGTGCGTGTGGGAGTGTGTGAGTGTGTATTGGAGTTGAAGTGGCCACTCGAGGCCTTCATTAGCTGTCCCCGGTCTCTGTGCGTCCCCTCTCGAGTGTGCTAATGTGTGCCCCGGACAATGTGAGGATCTCTGGAGGACGGCGTTTGCTGTTTGCCGGTGCGTTGGAGTGTCCACTCCACGGCGTCTCGTCCACAAAAACCTCCAGGCCTCTTCCATCCCCGCGCTTTTGTCCCACGCCGGGGTTTCACACGCACCCGGGCAACCGGCGCACAAGAGAAAACGTTTCTTTATTTTATTTGTAAACCCCCACGTCCCTCGTTTTCTTTAAGCCTTTTCATCGCCGCTGTTCAAACACAACTGTTGGGCAAATAGTAATTTTTTCCCTCTCCTTTTTTTGCCACATTATCTTGTCGTAATTACGTGAGTTTGGACACAATAGCCGGCCTCTTAGCCGCCGCTCACAAAAATACGCCTCTTTTACCAGAGCGAGGTCCCGCTGAGAAAATGGGGCTTCTTTAAAAGAAAAAAAAATTGACACAAGGTTGGATGAGAAGCTTCAGACAAATCGCTTTAGACACAGCAGCGCTATCGGATTTATTTACATTTTTTCCTGCTGTACGTTTATTTATACACTAACATAGATGCTGAATATTAACTATTAAACATACTGAATACATATATACTTATATATAAGAATCATTTATCACCCACTATATTAAACAGTTATGTATTTATTTATTTACTGCTCAAAACAGGCAGGTGGTGCAACCATATACTAACCATATATATATATCTATATATATCTATATCACCCTATATATCACACACATATATAAATATGTACTAATATAATTAGGTAAGCTATTTTTAGTACCTTTTTTTTGTTTGGTTGCACCACCTGATTTTTCTGAGTGATATATATATATATACATACAAAAACATATATACAAAAAACATTTTTTAAATAATATATATATATATATATATATATATATATATATATATATATATATATACACGTATATATATACGTGTATATATATATATACGTGTATATATATATATATACATATTTTAAAAAAAATGTTTTTTTTAAATAAAATTTACATTCCACTATATTATTTATTTATTTATTTATTTAGTTCTTTCTTTATTCACTCATGAACAAGGATTTTACCACTCTTTACAAAGTTAGGTGGTACAATCATATATTCAAATACATATTTTTAATAATAACGTAATTTAAATTATTATAATTAATTATTTATTTACAGTTCAAAAAGTCTGGTGGTGTAACCAAATATTAATACAAGATACAATATATATTAACAAATCCTGTAACTACAATAAATGGACATATTTTATTTATTTATTTATTTTTATTTTTTTATTTATACATTACCTGTTTAAAAAATATTGTATCTACAATAAATTGACTTATTTTATTTATTTATTTATTTTATTATTTATATATTACCTGTTTAAAAAAGCCACATAGTGCAAAAACAGCTATAAAAATATGTATAAAAATACTTTGCACTATGCCATACTGTTATTTAGTTATCTATCTATTTATTTATTCACCTATGGACAAGACTTTTTTAAAAACCATCTATATACTAATATAGATATCTAAAATAAATTCCTCATGTAATGTATTTATTGCCCAAAAAATCAGGTAACATAAATCAAATATATATATATATATATTAATTACCTCTAAATATATGTACTTATTAAATTATTATTATTTTTTTTTATATAAAAGCCACGTGGTGCAACCACAGATATATAATTATGCATATTATATATATAATTTAAATTGTATTTCTTTATTTATCTAATTCACTCATGAACAGGACTTTTGCCACTTTTTACTAAGTCAGGTGCTAAAACTACTGGCCTCTATGACATGGGGACAGCCCTGTCCTGCTCTCGAACCAGACTCAGCATTGGAAGCCAGCGCTCTACAGACGCAGAGTCAGCTAAGGCTGTGTTAGAGAGTTTTAATGAAATTATCCTATGATAGGAATAAATCAAACTGATTGGTTTATATAGAAATATAAATTGCACGTAGGCGACTTTGCTTGATGCTAATCTCATGCTAATTAGTGTGAGTGCAGACCCGGAACACGTGGCGTCTGATTTTCGGCTGATTTTCGGCTGATGGACGGCGTTCAGATGAAGCAGCGTCTGACTGGATTTCTCTGTGCTAATGGTTATTGGATTGCTCTTCTGCACTCTGTGCTCCCTGCAGCCTCGCTGAATCGAATCCTTAACGCCGTCTCACAGCGCCACAGCGCTCTAATGGAGAAATTCTTTACACGCAAACATTCGCTTCCATCAAGGCCGTGTCATCGCTATAGCAACCAGGATACGAGCTCTGGACCCGACGAAGGAACCTGGAACGCGAACAAAACATCCCGAAGGTATTAGCTAACCCTCCCCGACCTAGACATCAGGGATCATCTCTGAACTGGCAACCAGAAGCTTCCCAAGGGAGTCTGAGAGAGGGACCCAGTCCACACCCCAAGGGGCACACAACGGGAACCTCTGGAAGGGCGGGAACACAAGCAGCCATCCCGAAACTGTGCAAAACATCTGGACTTAATGGCACCAGGAACTGATACAGCACAAAGAATCAACATCTGGACATAACAGCACCAAAACCAGAAACACACAAAAGTGCAACATCTGGAACAACAGAAACCGACACCACATGAAGCTGTAACATCTGTACTAAATAGCACCAGGAACTGACACTGCACGAGTATGTAACATCTGGACCCAACAACAACAGGAACCGACACCGCATGAAGCTGTAACATATGTACTAAATAGCACCAAAACTGTCTGAATGAGCAACATCTGGACTTAACAGAACCAGGAACCAGAAACACAAGAATCTGTAACATCTGGACTAAGTACCACCAGGAACAGACACCGCATGAACGGGTAACATCTGGTCTTAACGGCACCAGGAACCGAAATCACAAAAAGAAGCAACATCTGGACTTAAAGGCAATAGGAATTGACAGTGCATGAAGTTGTAACATTTGTAATAAATACCACCAGGAACCGACATTGCATGAACGTGTAACATCTGGACTTAACAGAACCAGGAACCAAAATCCGCACATAGAAGCAACAGAACCAGGAAGGATACCGCATGAACGTGTAACATCTGGACTTAACGGTACCAGGAACTGAAACCCCACAAAGAAGCAACAACTGGAACCGGCACCACATGAAAATGTAACAGAACCAGGAACCAAAACCTCACATACATGTAACATCTGGAATGAATGGCACATCAGGAACCATACACACATATGTTCAACATCTGGAACAGCAGGAATCGACATTGCATGAAGCTGTAACATCTGTACTAAATAGCACCAGGAATTGACACTGCACAAGTATATAACATCCAGACTTAACAGCATCAGGAACTGAAACCACATAAAGAAGCAACATCTGGACTTATCACCTGGAACCACACAAAAAAACACCCGGACTGGATGGCACCAGGAACCAAAACTGCCTGAAGGAGCAACATCTGGACTTAACGAAACCAGAAACAAACATCGCAACATCTGGACTTAACGGCTTCTCTGGTTTGGGTCCCGCCTCTGGTGAGGGTTATCGCATTGGTTTGTGTTCATAAAGTAGACAGGTAGGGTTGTTTATTCCCTGGTACCGTTGCACCGTACAGGCCCACATGGGTTCACTGGACGTTTCCCCAGAGGTTCGGGGGGCTGGGTCAGAGGTCCGACATGAACCCAGGAACGTGAAAGTTCCCGATTTGACCCCGGAGAGGTCCAGAAGTCATCCGGGAATTCACTGGGCGCTCTCTAAACGGGACGCCGGTCCAATCCAGGCCTACGTATCCAGCCGGGGGTTCGTCGGGACCTGCTGTTTAGAGCAGCTGGCTCTGAGCTCCAAACCACAGGAGCTGGGTAATAACAGTGGCGGCTGCGTTTCCTGTACGTATGGATGCAGCACGGCATTATCTCACTAATAATATACAGTCTGGAGCAAAAGTTTTGGCACCCCCAGTCGAAAATGACAGGTTGATTCCTTCGTCTGAGTCTGCGCTTATTGCGAGGGTCGTGATGGCAGCTGGCTGAGAAGGAACAGTCTGGACCTCTCTATCCTGGTTCATGGTGAGGGAGTTCCCAAGCCAGCTGTGAGACGTAAGCCCTTTCTAAAATGGCTCTGCAGTGGGGACAGGGTCCAGAGGGACGCGCCTCGACTGTGGAGTGGGGTGCAAACGTTTGGGCGCCTCTGAGCAACCCTTATATGCGTCGGATGACCATGGTTTTTTTTAAGAGCACAGTACAACCTCGTGTAAGTTAATCATCATGAACCCCCTCCCCCACCCCGCGCTCCAGTCGTGTGCAGAGCCGCACGAGACATGAAGATCAGCACATCTTTGTGCCTAATTTCAGATTTCACGCGGCACCTGCCGAAGCCTGAAAGCAGTGATTTAGCGGGCCGCGCGCAGCCCTGTAACTAGCACTCGTTTGGCTGCAGAAGAGATGGAACATGAAAGCTCTTAAACGAGTATTAAAGGGTCCACAACGGTATTTACCGCATCCCTGCTTTCCCACTTAAGACGCTTAATGACACACCTGTGCACGCGCCCATCAAAAGGTGCTGCTGCCGTATCCTGAACCCGAGCGACACGCCGGCCGATGCCGTCACGCGTTCCTTCCCGCTGCTTCTCCGCGCCGAACGCCACGCGCTCCAATTTTCCAATTAGCCGTGCGGCTAGGCTGGAGTTCTGCCGCCATTTCCTAAACGACGTCATTATATAGAAGATTTCATTAAGTCAGGTTTCACGCTCGTCTTAAAGCGTACAGCGGCGCGTGTGCTACACCTCATCCAGGTCTCAGAGCGTTTATTAAAACGTGCACAAAGCAGCCGTTTGATCAGGGGGCCAAAACTTTAGCTCACGGCTGAGTGGAATTAAAAAAGAACGACACGACAAAAGCAGGGCGGCGTCATTATTTAAAATAACGCCTTGCAGCTTCTAAACCCAACTCAGATCTCTTTTAGCCAGGCTGTTTTTATATCTTTCCAGAGTAAATGCCGGCGGAGAAACGTTTGCTTGGAAAGAACTGATTCATTCAGTTTAGCTCTTTCACAGTGAGACAGCAGAATTAAAATAACAAGGGAATTTTGATTCATCGATAAATAAGAATGCAAATGAGCTCCTTTATTTCAGCAATTTGTTTTTGAAGTATTTGCTATTTTTGTTCATTTTTTTATTCCGTTAGCTTCTACACTAATGAATACAGACTGCGTACGTGTTTTATTTGTCAGTCAATACATATTTTTCTTTAGTTTTGCTTTGAGATCTATAACAGTGAGATGGCGGATTTAAAAGTATAAATATATTTTATAATACAAAATATTAAAACAATAAAAGCTGCTCATATATTTCAGTACACTGACAGAAAAACATTTATCTTGTTTTTGTTTATTTATTCATGTAGGTTATCGTTTTTAACATGTTTAAAATGATATAAACAAATGGAGGCATCATTATCTTTATCGTTATCGTTATCGTCTGAGGCCTGCACTGTGTGTTCTCAGTGGATGGACCGGACCCTCATGACCCGGAACGGCACAAGTGGGCATGAAACATGGGGGGAAAAAACAAGCTAAAATAACTCAATTTAAAAAGTCAAAGAATTAAGTGTGCAGAAATTGGTGTGAGAAATCGTATCCAATTAAAAGCTTTGTAATTTATAAGCTTTCTTTCTTTTGAATAATTGTGACTTTTTAAATAGTTAAAACCTGTTTTTATTCATTGCCTGCCCAGTAAAACTCGAAAAAGGCCACCAATAAATACATTGTGAGAAACTGAATTCCAATACTGAAGTGGTTGTCTTTAATTACAAACAATCGTAACTTCATCAAAATAGTACAACCTAGTTTAAGACTTATTTACATTTTTTTCATTACTGGAGTAAAAATTGAAAGCGATAAAGGTGAAGACATTTAGAGAAGTAGTAAGAACTTTTTTATCTTGTTTTTTTACGATTTTTACCGAGCTGAAAATGGAAAGTTTTAAGGAAAGTGTGTACAATTAAAAATGTATTTTCAAATAAAAACTGTAGATGCTTTCTTTATTGTAACTGCAGTCAAACACAGTAGTCATAAACAAAATAATATATAAACAATTTAAACATTTTGTTATTTTTTTTATATGTAGTTTTGTGCAAAGGTAAACGTTTTTGCCGCCTTTCTTGTTGATCTGCTGCTTTTGTAAAAATGTTTATTTGCTAGCGGTGCATTCTTTTAATATTTATAGAATGAATGAATTTCAATTTTGTTTTAAGATAATCGGGGGTTAGAGCTGCACCTGTTGGCTCTCGAACACTTTCCGATAAGATAGCACTGAAGTTGCGCCGGTCCGAGCTGGGGTCCGAGCTGGGGTCCGAGCTGGGGTAGGAGCTGCGCCCGGTGATGTCAGGCAGCGGTCCGTCTGCTCTGGCGGGTTTAGCGGGCTGTTTAGTAAACAGTGTATGACTGTTTGTGTCTGTGTGTGAACAGAAGGGAGGTAATTGTTATTTTTGGGGAAGGGCCAATCCTTTTATGAATGGTGTGGCTCTGGAGCCGTGGGCGGACCTACAATCAGAGATGAAGCGATGTGTTTACACCTTAAATACGGCCTGCGTGATGGTGCGTTAGTCGAGCCTTTTTATAATCATCACCACCGTTCAAGAAAACTTCCTCCATCACACCATGAGCCCCGGACCCAGGGCGCCCCTAGCCCTGAGCTCCCTCCAAGGGTAGAGGGACTGAGATAATATCATCCGGCTAAGAAAAGATCAGGTTTAACAGATTAAAACATAATTATAGAACAATATCAGTTACCCAGAATTTAGCTGAAGTCAGAGAGGAAGCTAACATTAGCTATTCTAAGCTTAGCTAAATAAACCTTAATGTTTTGGATAAATATTATCATTATGCTAGCTTTAGATAATGTTACATACACAGCTAACTTTAGGCAACATAACAGTCATGGTTTAAGATAAATTATCTGACTTCACGTGTTGGTTTTTGGTAGGTCAGATAAGTTTAGGGAAAATATTAATAAATGAACAAAATGAGGCTACATAAATTCATAGTTTAGGATGAATAATCTAATGTTACATGTTGTTTTTTTAGTAGCTGAGTTAAGTGTAATTAACTATGTAAGTGTTTGGGATGATGTTGACTATTTAGCTAACTTTATTCACACAAAAGTAAAGTTTTAGTATGAATAAGCTAACTTTACATGTTTATTAGTTGCTAAGCTACGTTTGACTAACTGAACATAGGCTTTAGGATAATAACTTGAGCAAAGTACCAGTTCCGGTTTTGGACAAATTAGCTAACTTTTACACATTGTTCATTAGTAGCTTAGCTAAGGTTAGTTAACTACACAAAGGCGTTTGGTGTGATATCAGCTAGTTGGCTAACTTTAGCTACATTAAATTCATGGTTTAGCATGAATTAGCTAACTTTACGTGGTGGTATTTAATAGCTTAGAGAAGTTTAGCTAGCCACATAAGTGTATGGGAATATATCAGTAAAGTAACAAAATTGGACTACATAAACGTCATGGTTTATGTTTTTTAATGTGATGCTTGTTTTTTCAGTAAAATATGTTATTTTTTAGTTATTGCTTGTTTTAATAATATATTTTTATTGAGCTTGTTTTTGTTTTGTTAAACTATGTTTTTTTAATTTGTAGTTTATTGGTTTTGTATACTATAATATACTGTCATTATTTTTGTTTTGAGTAGTTTTTGCTTTAGTATAGAATATTGAGTTTTTGTTTCATTAATGCATAATAAAACATTTTTAAGGTGAATCTTTTATAACTGTAATATGACATAATAAACAGATTCGATAATATTGTTAAAACCAACAGATTATTTTTTAATTTTTATTTTAATTTAATAATTTTTGTTCATTTACTTGGTTTGGTTTCCCTTTAATATTTTTATTCAAGTACATTATTTTGTTTTTGGAGTAGAACGAGTTAACTAGAATATTATTAAAGTCAATACGGTTTATGCTTTCATTTAACCATTGTTTTCTTTTTCTGTGTTGAATTAATTTAGAATTTTGTGACCTCTAATAATTGGTGTCATATTTCAGACAGGTCAGAGGTGTTAATTACTTTCATTACTGCGTATCCAAAATACGAAGTGTAAGATGAATCTCACGCTGCAGCGTCACTCCTGAGTTTGGTAAACCTCACTCTGATCCAGAATTAATCTGTACGTAGAAAAGGCCGTCCTGTTTATGTTCCCAGACTCAAATCATTCATTACACGGGGTGAGAACAGTGAGAGACGCGGGATTAGGGCCCAAATCCATCCAAACAGGTCCTGAAATGAGGCTTTTATTGGCATGAGGGGGCTGAAGTGATGAAGTGATGAAGTGATGAAGTGGAGAGAAGATTCCCGCTCCGCTAATCCCGAACGCCGAGGAATTCCTCCACAGATAAATCCACTAACACGTCTTTTGTAGCAGACACGCTCGGCCTTGGGTTTCATTAGCAGCCGGAATTAGAGGCTAATCTCCGTGAGTGGAGACACTTCATAGACGTCCATCTCTCTCTCTCTCTCTCTCTCTCTCAACTTTAATTTGACACATCTCTGTACTTAACGCACCTCAAACCTTCCACTTCTAATCCTAACAAAAACATTAGTGCATCATCTGGAGGGGACAAAACGTGCATCTGCAGACCATGTCCGTTATTTAGATAATCAATAAACGTTACTGCAAGTCAAGCCTACACCTGGACATGGACACGAAACGGACTCATCCAACACAGAGTCAGGGCCTACAGACACAGAGTCACCTTGCCCTTAATTACCTCCAGAATTGACACATAATCCACCAGATGTGTTGCGTTTTACCAGCTGGGGACCCCTAACTCCACCCTCAACGACCCTGCCCAGGCTACGCAGAGTTAAGATGTGGGGAAAATTAGAAAGATGTCTTCAACTTCTAAACTTTTAGAAAAACAATACTGGATCCTTAAAGTCCATATTAACTCTGGGTTAGTCTTAATCCTTAAGACTGTAACTAATCCATAGTGTTAGTCTCGGTTTTTAAGGTACTAACTCTAGCTTACTCCCACTCTAAGTTTCTAATTCTTGATTAGTCCCAGTATTTATGGTTGTGACTCTAGATCAGTCCCAACCTTTAAGTTTCCAAGTCTAGATTAGTCCCAGTCTTTATGGTTGTAACTCTGGATTAATCCCACTCTTTAAGGTTGTAACTCTAGACTAGTTTAGTCTTTAAGGTTGTAACTCAGGATTAGTCCCAGCATTATAACTGCTTCGGAGTTGCAATCTTAAAGGCTAAGACTAATCCGGAGTCTTTGGGACTAATCCTAAATCCCAGTCTTACAGTTTTAACTCTGAATTAGTCCTAGTCTTTAAAACTGTAACTCTGGATTAGTCCCAGTCTTTAAATTCTCAGTCTTTAAGATTCTAGCTCTAGATTAGTATCGGTCGTTAAGGATTGAACTCTGGATGAATCTCAGTTTTTAAGCTTTTAACTCTGATTTAGTCAGAGTCTTTAATGTTCTAACACTAGCTTACTGCCAGTCTTTAAGTTTCTAATTCTGGATTAACCTAAATCTTTAAGACTGCAAAGAAGTTTTGGCACCCTTCCAGATGATCCAGAAGTCTGTGGCCTGATTTTGGCTCATTTAAAACGGGCCATGTGAGTGACGGGGTGCCAAAACTTTTGCACAAAATTGGCTACGTGGCTCACCGGTGGCGTGCACACGCGTGTCTGAGAGACGCTAAACACACATGACCTCTATCCACGTTTAAAGATGATGAGAGCAAAGGCTTCTGAATCCACTTCTGTCAATACACGGTGATGATGTTAGCGTTAGCATTAGTGCTAGCCGCGCCCTGGGAGTGGGAGAGGCAAGATCAAAGAGCCGGCCTGACGTCAGGGCTGAACTTTCACGGATTTGGCTTTAGTGGCCTTTCAAATCATTTTAAACAATAATGTCGATAAATAAACAATTTACACGCCTTTCCTCGGCTAACTGGCTACATTATGATGTAACATTGAGACAGAAGAATAGCGTAGCTTGCGGGTGTAGCTGCTATCACTTAGCTGAGCTAGCCAGCTAGTAAATTGGTGTGCTTACATTTACATTTAAGTCATTTTGCAGATTGACAATTGATAGAATCTTACAGTCCAAGCAACTATGGGTTAAGGGCCTTGCTCAGGGACCCAACAGCGGCAGCTAGGCAGAGATGGGATTTGAACCTTGACCTTCTGGTCCATAGTCCAGTACCTTAACCACTAGGCTACCACACTGCTACTTATACCAAAATATACCATAGTAGAAGCTAACTATCAACTAACTATCTAAGAAGCTAACTAAAATATTATTTAGCGAATATTTAGCATGTCGATGTCTATAAGGATTAGCATGTTGTTATTGCACTGCTAATGAGCCTAGGAACCTGCAGTGAAATGGAAGTAGCTATGCTAATTAGCTCCTTACTTTACTAGAAAGTCTTAATTATGGTCCAAGATCGATTTAATCTGTCCAAAAAGCACTTTAAAAACGTTAGCATTAGTAGTGCATTTAATTCAAATTGATTCTCACAGTAAGCAGAGTTAGTAGTAATTATCTACTAATAATTACTAGTAATTACTAATTACTAATTATTACTAAATACTAGTAATTATAACTTTAGCTACCTGTTTAATTAACTACTTTCATTACTAGTATGCCTTAATTATGCTGCTAAATCTGTCCAAACAGCACTTTAAAAACGTTTAGCATGTTGGTAGTACTTAAAATCCCACATTAGCTGATTAATTAAATTTGATTTCCAAAGCAAGCAGTGCTATTATCATTTATCTATGCTCTATCTTTAGCTAGCTCTTTAAAAACGCTAATTAGCGATTAGCAGGCACTTTAATTAGCTACTTTCTTTAGTAGTAAGTCTTAATTATGATGCTAAATCTCTCCAAAAAGCACTTTAAAAAGGTTTAGCATGTTGTAGCATGTACAATCAAGCAGTGCTATTAGCATGTATCTACTCTATACCTTTAGCTAGGTCTTTAAAAACGCTAATTAGCAATTAGCAAGCACTTTCTTTACTAGTAAGTCTTGCTGCTAAATCTGTCCAAAAAGCACTTTAAAAACGTTTATCATGTTGTAGTACTTAAAACCACACACTAGCTGGTTAATTCATTTTAATTCGCACAGCAAGAAGTGCTATTAGCATTTATCTACACTATACCTTTAGTTAGCTCTTTGAAAACGCTAATTAGCGGTTAGATAACACTTTTTAAATGACAGCTATTCACTTTACACTGTTACTAGCGAGTGTAGCTTCATGTTAATCACCCTATAGTGGTTTAGCGTTGTTAGCCTGATTGTCTTCCTCCGTTTTCCCACAGACTTAAGTCATACAGCATGTTATTAGCATGAAAGTCTGTTAAAATCTCACGCACTAGCACCCAATTCAAGTCCAGTGCAAAAACTGACTAAAACAACAGCCTTAGCTTAGCTTAAAGCGAGCAAACAATCTGGCGTTTTAACGTCGAACACTGGAATGCGGCCGGATTTTTCTCTTTCTTTCGCAGCACTTAAAGCTTCTTTTCCCCTGAGCTCTTCATCCCTCAGCCTTGCTAACATCCTCGTCCCCAGTCCTTCAAGCGCTCACCACAAAGACCGGAACACCAAAGGAACACAAACACACCGTCGTTTTCAGCCATTTTGGCTAATCTCCAGCCGCGGATGGTTAATCTCTAATTGAGAACATGTTCCGTTTGAAGTGAAGAAGAGGAACGGCATGCTCAGGAAGAATCCGAACAATCGCTTTGCAAAAAAGAAGGCCCAGATATCCCCTGCTAAACCCCGACATAACCATGACAAAAATGCGACGATGAGAAGGTTAAAGCGAACGTACAGGATGTGGTGCTGAGCAAACAAACGTGGCTTTTCCTTAATGCATCTCTTAGCTTCATGTGCTAATATGAGGGATTTTTACAACTGCATTCTAAAGCATGCTACGTCTCTGAGACCGTGATGACCCCTGAACCACTTGACCCCCCAAACAGTTTCCCAAAGCCCTGATTTCAGGTGATGCATCATTACGAAGTGTCAAAAAAATAAATAAATAAACGAAGCATTTCAGTCATAATATTAAAGCTAGCTGCTAACTGCAAAGTGAAAAAATAAATGATTAAAATGTACTTTAAAAAAGTAAGGTCATCAAAGATTAAAAAAAAAAAAAAGTAACAGATATTTTAGAGAAGCATAACATATATTTTTTATTTGGTGAAAATGGGAATAATAAGAAAAATGTGCTATATTTTGTAAAGCGTTTGTAGTTTTTTCAAATCACATTTTTATTGTTCTTTTTTATTATTCTATTCTATTTTAAATGTCCAATATGCATTTAGTGCCATTTTTGGAAAAACAAAACAAGTGTGTTTTTGGAGATTGAGTCATGCAAAATAAGAATCGTACTAACGAAACAGTATTTGAATTTTTGTCCTTTTTGAAAAGAAGTATCTAAAAGGTGTTTGTGTAATAAATTAAGAAGTGTAACAAACATTTTTGGTTGTTGAAAACTTGGAAATATTTTGGAAAGCAAAAAAATCATACCCAAAGTAAATAAAAGATTGTGTGGGTTGTTGTAGTCTTATAATTGATGCATTAATGTGAAAAATTACATATATTTGAAGAAAGGAACTGGTATTTTTGGAAATCAGAATAGCCACAGATGAAAATTACAATTAGATTGTTTTGTTTTTGCAAAAGAAGAATCAGAGAGAATTAATTCTGTAATGAATGAAGAAGTCTGACAGATGTTTTTGGAAATAAATGATGCTTAAAATGTGAATAATATGCAGTATTTTGAAAAATCCCAAGTTGTTTCTTCTTATTTCTTCTTTCTTTTTTTATGATCACTAAAGCGAAGAAGAGTAAGTGACATTTTTGGAAATATTAAACAATCTGTGTTTTTGGAGATTAGGCCGTCAGAGTCAGAACAGAGAGTTTTTGCAAAAGAAGGAGTTTTTTCTTCTTTTAAATGATGCATGAAATGAGAATAGGAATTGATATATTTTTGGAAAAAGAGAAATGTGTGTGTTTGCAAGTGTAATTGATTTTGTTTGTTTGTTTTTGCAAAAAAAGCACCTATGAAAGGTATTCTTGGAAGAAGTTCAGACGTGCATGAGATATTTTTGGAAGTTAAGGACGCACGACAGGAGATAATACGAGAACCCAAACACAATAACGTCATGTGCTGTATGTGGAAGAGAAAGAAACAGAAAATCACACCCAGTGTGTTTTTTGTAAATCACAACATGTTTTTCCTTCTTCTTTTTTCTTTTTCTTTTTTTGAAAACAAGAGGCATCTAAAGAACGAGATACATCAAGTACGGGCTGGAACCGGTCATCAATTTGCAGAGCGAGAAACAGCTTCCAAATCCCGGCTTTTAGAGAGATATTTTTAAAGAGTACAAAGTGTTAAATTAATTCATACGCGTTTCTTTTGTGAACGTCGACAAAAGCAGCAGCAGCGGTTCGGCCTGACTTGATGACAGATGAGTTTTTTTCAGCCTTG
>JAJAGP010000325.1:70000-115000 GCA_025084515.1 Ancistrus triradiatus
CCAGGCAGGTCCATGGAGCCTCCGTGGTCGCGACTCGAGCAGGAGCCGATCCAAGGGGCGTCTTGATTGCACACCCGGGCCACGCCTGCCACCGCCTCGCTGTCCCTAGGACAACTGTCTCACAACAAAGCAAAAGTCGTCTCACACACTCACAAGGCCGAGACAAAGCTGACTCATCTCAACATCCAAGTCAAGACGAGTCAAGTCGAGCCAACATCGTCGTCTCACATTAAGGACGGCTACGGATGTCTCACATCAAGACAAGGTAAAAGTCAAATCGTCTCTCTCTCGCTCTCAGGTTGGCTCGGGCATCTCACACCAAGGACTGTTCCTACATACGTCTCAAAGCTGTCTCACTCGCACGTCAAAGTCAAAGCATCTCCTTCTCAAAGTTGTCTCACATCAGTGACAGCTTCAGATGTCTCACGTCGAGGAGTGTTCAAAGTCAAACCGCCTCACTCTCATAAGTTGAGTCAGTCGTCTCATGCCAAGGGCTACTCCTACAGATGGCTCAAAGTCGTCTCACTTCAAAGCCAAAGTCGTCTCACACCCTCACAAAGCCGAGACAAAGCTGACTCATGGCAACATCCAAGTCAAGACAAGGATGTGCAAAAATCAGGGATTTCCAAGCTGAGACAAAGTCGTCTCACTCTCACTCTCAAAAATCAAGGACTACTCCTACAGACGTCTCAAAGCTGTCTCACTCTCACGTCGTCTCACCTCAGTGACTGCCTCGGATGTCTCACATCAACTCAAGTTAAAGGCAAAGTCGTCTCATTCTCACAAGTTGCGTCAGTCGTCTCACGTCAAGGACTGTTCCTTCAGATGTCTCAAACTCAAAGTTGTCTCACTCTAGCATCAAAGTCAAAGTCGTCTCACTTTTATTTCATGCTGAGTTCAGTTTTGTGTCATGTTCTCGACGTCGAGTCCAAACCGTCTTACCTCCAAATCTTCCCAAATTAAGTCTTCCCCATCTCACTGTCTCCTCAAATTTGTCTCACTCTCCCGTCGCATTAAAGAGACGAAAGTCAAAGTCGTCTCACTCTCACAAGTCACATCAGTCATCTCACATCAAGATGTTTTAAAAGTCAAAGGTTTCTCGCTCTCGCAGCTAGGTCATTCTCACAAGTCAGTCGTCTCATGTCAAGTTAAAAGTCAAACCTGTCTCACTCTCGCTGTCTCACACTCATATCCAAGTTGAGCCAACTTTGTCTCATGCTCACAAGTCGTCTGACAGTGAACTCTCACATCCAAGTCACGTCCAATTTAAGAACTGCAAGAACCATCAGAGGTGCTTAGAGAACCGGAACGAGGACCAAGGCTCCAAGTGGAGCTGCTTTAGAAAGGCACGCTGAGGTTCTACCAAAAAACATCCAAAGAACCAGTGAATCCTGTGGAATTGGGCTAAACCTCTGTTTCTTGTCTTGATTTAGAGTAGACTTTCTTTCACTGCCGGGAAACAGGATCAAAGGTAAATATAGAGAAAGGAGGAGAGAGAAAGAGAGAGAGTCTCTACTTTCCAGCAGCCAAATTAATTAAACGTTTGGCCCTCGTTCCCACCCATCAATTTCTGTAATGTAATTGGTGCAGACAGCGGAGCGACTTCAGGACGGCGTGGATGCACTCGTGCTGAAGTCCATCAGCCAGAATGCTGGGTAAATACAAACCTAATACGGCCATCAGTCCTTAATAGATTGTGTTGCAATTCTCATTTTCATCACACACGCACACAAGAAAGGGAGAACGTCATTGGCAGCGAGAGCGCCAGGACCGTCTGGGGGACCGTTCGGCCGAATCTCCGTAATGACTCTGCACTTCTCCTCCACAGTGGCATTAAAAAGTCGAATCCGTCTCGTTTTTGGCCCTGATAATTAAATCCGGTGTTTTACCGGCCCACAGTCGGACCCAAAGAATGACATCATGCGCTGCGTCTCGAGACCGGAGAACTCTCCGTCTCTCTCTTTTGCTGACTCTCGTCTCGTCTCACCCCACCAGAGGTCAACGAGGCCGGGCTGAAACGGATGGTGCAGCATAAAAGTTGCAGCGTTTCATGTATTTTGTGCCATTTTCCCATTAATAGATGGACAGAAAGAAAACGAATGGTGCGGGCAGAACGCTGCCGACTGGAGAATTACGTAACGTAGGTTAAGACGGCCCGGAGGGAGAGTTGGTGTTTAGGGCAACCTGAACTGACGGGCAAATCCTATTGCCAAGTGCCAACTATCTTTTATGTGAGACAACACTGGGAACATAGGCACTCTTAATACAGGGTCCTGAGCAGATAGAGGTCTGGGAAACATCCAAAAATCTAAGAGGGGTGATCTCCGCTCCCTCAGACGGCACTGCATCAAGAACCATCATTCATCAACAGCTGATAGAACCACATGGACAAGAGATTACTTTATCAGACCTTTATCAAGATCTACAACACAGAGTTACATTCACAGATACCACTTAAAACGTTACTGTGGGTAACTAAGAACATGTCTTTCATCATAATGGTATGAAAGGGCATTAGGAACATAGGGCACATATCGCAATTTGGAGTTTTTGGGGAAAAAACACCCATCCAACCCAACATTTACTGAATGAACACAGAGCAGAAGAAAACAAGCGCTTCCTGCGTTCAAAGTCCTATAAAAAAGCTGAAGACCGACTTGCCGCTGCAGAACACGACTGCACTTACAAAGCCACAAGAAAGTGTGTGTGATTCTAAAGAGAATGTGTGTCTTAGGTCTGCTCAGAACATCACTTCAAAAACATCCAGAACAGACGGAAGTCTTCATGCTGACCTAAAATAAAGAAGTGTGATGTTACTTTTCAGCATGTTAAACAATCGGACGCTGTAATCAGACCCCGGTGCAGACACGTCCTAACCAGAACCTTTTGTTAAAGCCCAACATGCCGTCTCATTATCCACAATCGGACCCTAACACTAACTCTGGACCTAAAAACCACCAGGCTATTGTTAGACCAGCAGCTCCAGTGTTCTGGCGGTACTGACCCTGTCTTAATTGGCTCTCTAATGAACCGTAACTGGATGATGATAAGATCATGATTGAACCATAATTGGATGATTTGATGAGCTTAATCGAACCTTTGTTAGATGACAGTATTATCTTAATTGGATGAAGGTATGAAACATTATAAGATGATAATATTATACCAATTGAACCATAACTAATTGATGCTAGGATCTTAATTGAACTTTAATTGAATTGGATTATATGATATTATTAACCTAAATGAAGCTTAATTGGCATATTTTTTCTTAATTGAACTGTAATTAGAGGATAGTTTTATTTTAACTGAACCTTAAACGGCTGAGTTATTCATCATATATAAGACCCGATGGACTTGCACCAGCATAACACACACACACACACACACACCTGGCGTGGGCATAAGTTTTGGCGTTGTTCCAGACTGTTCGTGTGTGTGACTGCAAGCTCTGTTTTTATTTTGAAAGGAACAAAGCAGACCGAGCACCCAAACTTTAGCCTGAGACTGTAAAGTCATTTGAACACATACCAATCGATTAAAAACACATTACAGCAGGAATGTCGATTAGTCATCCATAACACACCTATTAAACACACACACACACACACACACACACACACACACACACACACACACACACACAC
Organism: Ancistrus triradiatus; assembly: GCA_025084515.1. Lineage (NCBI taxonomy): Eukaryota > Metazoa > Chordata > Actinopteri > Siluriformes > Loricariidae > Ancistrus > Ancistrus triradiatus. The sequence goes on from JAJAGP010000325.1 coordinate 73,648, forward strand.
TGCCTCACTGCACACCCATATTTGAACTATTTCTAAAGGATTTTAACACATCAAGCCTTAAAAACAACTCAAAGTATAATAAATGCATATCAATCACACACACACACACACACACACACACACACACACACACACACACACGACACTCATTACCAGTGCAGATCAACCCTACAGTGCAGAAGGAAAATTGCGTAAAAAATGGAAAAATGTGTATATCACTGTATATCAGTGTGTGTGTGTGTGTGTGTGTGTGTGTGTGTGTGTGTGTGTGTGTGTGTGTGTGTGTCCTGCCCGGGATTAGAGTCGAGCTGAGGTGAGATGAGTGTGACGGGGTTAGATTCAGGGAATGCAGAGTGCAGTGTGGTATTTCGGAGAATGCCAGCACCTGCGTCACTCCTGCTCTGTTTTTTGAGATGTGAGGTTTGGACACAGAGCCGCCACCGTCCAGTTCACACACACACACACACACACACACACACACACACACACACCTGCAAACAAACGTACTCAGGTGTTAAATCTGGGCAGGAAGAACCATAGACATCATCATCATCATTTCCTTCTTAGTAATACTTGTAGAAACCAGTATTATGTTGTGTTTTGGAAGTTACTGGAAGAGTATGATGGTCACTGGTATTAGATACTGGAAGAGGAAGAGTATGATGGTCACTGGTATTACACTGGAAGAGGAAGAGTATGATGGTCACAGGTATTAGATACTAGAAGAGGAAGAGTATGATGGTCACTGGTATTAGATACTAGAAGAGGAAGAGTATGATTTTATTATGGGAAAAAGGAGTATGCTGGTCCAGCTGGGTATAATTAGATACTAGAGAGGGGGAAGAGTATGATGGTCACTGGTTATTAGATTTACTAGAAGGAGGAAGAGGTATGATGGTCACTGGTTATTTAGATTACTGAGGTAAAAGGAAGAGTATGATGGTCACTGGTATTGAGAATACTTAGAAGAGGGAAAAGGTTATTGATGGTCCACTGGTAATTAGGTAACTAAGAAGAGGAAGGAGTAAAGGAGTTTATGTTTGGTGGTCACACTGGTATTACCAACTGGGAAGAAGAAGAAGTATGATTGGGTCATGGTATTAAGGATACTAGGAAGAGGAACGAGTATGATGGATCAATGGTATTAGATACTTAGAAGAGGAAAGGAGAGTATGATTGGCACTGCTATTTATTAAGATACTTAAAGAAGGAGGAACGAGTAATGATGTCAAACTGTTAATTAGATACTAAAAGAAGGGGGAAGAAGTATGGTGGGTCCCAACTTGGGGGTATTTACACTGGGAAGAGGGAAAAGAGTATGATGGGGTCACTGGTAAATTAGAATACTAGGAAGAGGAAGGAAAAAGAAGTATGATGGTCACTGTTATTAGATACTAGAAAGGAGGGAAGAGTATGTTAGGAAGAGTATGATGGTCACTTGGGATATATTAGATAAACTAGAAAGAAGAGGAAAAAGGGTATGATGGTCACTGGTATAATTAGATACTGGAGGAAGAGGGAAAGAGTATGGATGGGGTTCAACTGGTTTGGATACTAGAAAGGAGGGAAAAGAGTATGATGGTCACTGGTATTCTTTAGGAGGACTGGGAAGAGGAAGAGTATGATGGTTCAATTTGGTTAATTAGATACAGAAAGAGGGAAGAGTTATGATGGTTCACTGGTATTAGATACGAGAAAGGGAGGAAAGGAGCTATGGTGGTACAACTGGTATTAACAAAACTGGAAAGAGGAAGAGTAAAAAAAGAAGAGAAGAGAAGAGTATTGATGGGTCACTGGTATTAGATACTAGAAGGAGAAAGACGGAAAGAGGTTGATGGTCACTGTATTAGATACTAAGAGAGGGAAAGAAGAGAAGAGTTTACGAGTTCTGGATTCTTTGTCACTGGTATTAAAAGATACTTAGAACATGGAAAGAAGAGTATGGATGGTCACACTGGTGTATTACACTAGAAGGAGGGCAGAGTATGATGGTCCACTTGGTATACACTGGAAAGGGAGGAAGGAGTATGATGGTTCACTGGTAATTAGATTTACTATAGGAAGAGGCGGAAGACCTTGATGGTCAAATGACGATCCGACGTCCGTCACCGATACACTATAAGAGGAAGGAGTTTATTGGTGTCACTGGGTAGTACACTGGAACGAGGGAAGGGGAGTATGAATGGGTCACTGGTATGAGATACTAGGGAAGAAGGAAGGGGAAGGGAGGTTTATGAGAAGAGTATTGATGGTCACTGGTATTAGATACTTTAGAAGAGGAAAGAGTATGATGTCCCACTGTTTTGTCATGGTATGAGATACTAGAAGAAGGGGGAAGAGGATGATGGGTTCACTGGTATTACACTAGAAGAGGGAAGAGTTAAGAAAGTAGGTGAAGAAGTATGAATGGTTCATGGTATTACACAGAAAAGAGGGAAAGAGAGTATGCATGGTCAACTGGTTTTATTACACTGGGAAGAGGAAGAGTATGTATGATGGTCACTGGATTACACTAGAAAGAGGGAAGAGTATGATGGGTCAACTGGTATTACACTTGGAAGAGGGAAAGAGTATGATGGTCACTGGTAGTAGATACTAAGAAAGACGAAGAGTATGATGGTCACCTGGTATTACACTGGAAGAGGAAGAGTGTATGGATGGTCAACTGGTATTAGAGACTAAAGAAGGAGGAAGAGTATTGAAAAGGAGTATGATGGTCAAACTTGGTATTAGATTACTAGTAGAGGGAAGAGTTATGATGGTCACTGGTATACACTGGAAGGAGGAAAGGAGTATGATGGGTCACTGGTATTACACTGGAAAAAAGAGGAAAAGAAAGGGAGTAAAGAGTATGGATGGTCACTGGTGATTAGAAATACTAGAGAGGAAAAGAGTATAGAGGGTCCACTGGTATTAAGATATTTATTAGATACTAGAAAAAAGGAGAAGAGTATGATGGTTCACTGGTATTTATTAGATTACTGGAACGAAGGAAGGAAGAAGAGTAGAGTACCAGGAAAAGGGAGTATGGATGGTTCAATGTATATTACAATGGAAGAGGGAAAAAGAGAAGACAGAGATGATGGGTCAATGGTATCACTGGAAGAGGAAAGGAGTAATGGGGATGGGGGGGGTTAACTGGTATTAGATTACTGGAGGGAAGGGAGGAAAGAGTATGATGGTCCAAACTGGTTTAAATTACACTTGGGAAGGAGGAAAAGAAGAGTATGATGGTCAACTGGTTATTACACTGGGAAGGAGCCCGAACAAAGAGTATATGATGGTCAACCTGGTAAATTAGATACCTCAGGAGAGGGAAAAAGGAGTATTTAAAGAGGTATGATGGTGTTTCACAGGTATTAGATACTATTAGAGGAAAGAGGGTATGATGGTCACTGGTATTAGATACTAGAAGAGGGAAGAAAAGAGTTATTGATGGTCCTGGTATTAGATTACTAGAAGAGGAAGAGTATGATGTCCACTGGTATTTAAGATACTCGAAGAAGAAGAAGTATGATGGTCATGTATTAGATACTTAGTAGAGGGAATTTAGAGGAAAGAAAGAAGTATGGATGGTCACTGTATTAGGATACTGGAAAGGAAGGAAAGAGTTATGGATGTCACTGGGTATTACACTGGGAAGAGAAAGAGTATATGATGGTCACTGGTAAATTTAGATTACTAGAAGGGGAAGGAGTTATGTGTTGGGGGGGGTGGGTCAACAAATTTTTTTGGTTCACTGTATATTAGATACTAGGAAGAGGAGGGAAAGAGTATGATGGTCACTGGGTATTAGGATTATAGAAAGAGGCCAAGCGTATGGATGGTCACTTCACGGTATAGATACTAGGAAGAGGAAGAGTTATGGGGATATGATGGTCACTGGTGGTTATTAGATACTAGAAAGCGAGGGGAAAGGGGAAAGAAAGCAGGTGTATTAGTATTGGTGGTCACTGGTACTAACACTGGGAAAGAGGAAGAAGTTATGCAAAAGAGAAAGGAAAGGTATGGAGGGGTTCACTGGTATTAGATACTAGAAGAGAAGGAAAGTTATGGATGGTTCACTGGTATTAGATACTAGAAGAGGAAAGAAGAAGTATGATGGTCACTGGTAATTAGAATACTTAGGATAGAGGAAGAGGGGGATAAAGGAGTAATGAGGTTTCACTGGTATTAGATTACTAGAAGAGGAAGAGTATTGGTGGGTCCAACTGGTTTTATGTATTTGGTATTTACACTGGAAGAGGAAGAGTTTATGATGGTTCCACTGGTATTAGATACTAAGGGGAAGAGGGGAAGAAGAAAGGAGTTTATGATTGTAGAAGAGTATGATGGTTCACTGGTATTAGATAACTAAGAAGAGGGAAAAAAGAGTATGATGGTCCCATGGTATTATATTTAGATACTAGAAGAGGAAAGAGTATGATGGCACTTGCGATTAGATACTGGAACAGGAAGGAGGGGAAGAGCACGAGTATGATGGTTCACTGGTATTAGATGACTAGAAGAGGAAGAGTATGGATGGTCCACTGTATGAGATAACGAGGAAGAGGAAAGAGTATGATGGTCAACTGGTATTTTAGCTACTTGGTATTAGATACTAGAAACAGAGGACAGACGTAAGGACCCCGCGTCATGATGGTTCCCTGGTATTATTATATTCGCCTACTTATGGAAGGGAGGAAAGAGTATGGATGTCAAACTGGTATAGATTACTAGAAGAGAGAAGAGTATGATGTTCACCTGGTTATGACAATGAAGAAGAGGAAGGGTATGATGGGGGTTTCGTCACCTGGTATTTACACTGGAAGAGAAAGGAGTTATGATGGTCACTGGTTATTATTAGATACTAGACGAGGAAAGAGTATGATGGTCACTGGTAATTAGATACTAGAAGACGGAGAAGAAGGGAGTATTATTGGTGGTTTCACCTGGTTTAACCCACTGGAAAATATTACACTGGGAAGAGGAAGGGAAAACAGAAAAGAGTATGATGGTCACTGGTATTAGATACTAAGGCAGAGGGAAAAAGAGTATATGGTCACTGGTATTAGATACTAGAAAGAGGAAGGAGTTTTGATGTCACTGGATTATAGATGAGACTTAGAAAGAAAGAGAAGAGTAGATGTGGTCAACTGGTATGACCACTTAGAAAGAGGGAAGGGAGTTATGATGGTCACTGGTTTATTACACTAGAAGGAGAAGGAAGTATGATGGTCACTGGTATTACACTTGGGGAAAAGAGGGAAAGTATGCTGGTCATGTATTACACTAAGAAAAGAGGAAGGGAGTATGATTGGGTCACTGGTATACCACTGAAGAAAAGGAAAAGGAAAGAAGTAAGGAGTATGATGGTCAAACTGGTGTATTAGATTACTTAGGAAAAAGGAGAAGAGTATTGATGGTCACTGGTATTAACACTTTGGAAGAGGAAGAGAAGAGTAGGATGGGTCACTGGTATTTTATTAGAATACTAGAAGAGGGAAGAGTATGATGGTCACTGGTATTAGATACTAGTTTAGAGGAAAGAGAGTATGATGGGTCAACTGGTATTAACAACTGGAAAGAGGGGAAGAAGTTATGGATGGGTCACTGGTTATTACACTGGAAAGAGGGAAGAGTAATGATGGTCCACTGGTATTAAGATTTAATAAAGAAGCGGGAAAAAAGAAAGAAAAGAACTCCCCGGGTATTGATGGTTTCACTGGTAATTTTTAGATTACTAGAAGGAGGAAAGAAGAGTTAAAGAGTATGATGGTCACTGGTATATAGAATAAACTGGAAAAAGAGGGGAAAGGAAGTAGGGAGGTATGATGGTCACTGGTTTAGATTAAACTGGAAGGAAAAAAGAAAAAAAAAGAAGAAGAGGATGATGGTCACTGGTATTACACGGAAGAGGGAAGGGAAAAGAAAAGAGAGTATGATGGGGTCACTGGATTAAACTGGAAAGAGGGGAGGAAGGAGTATGGATGGTCCACTGTATTAGATTACTAAGAAGAGGAAAGAGTATGGATGGTCACTGGTATTAGATTACTAAGAAGGTTCTCTCCCCTCTCTCTCAGGGAAGGAGTATGATTGGGGCACTGTTGGATTAGATTACTGGACAAGTTTTTCTTTTTTTTTTTTTTTTCTGAAGAAAGAAAGTATGGATGGGGTCACTTGGTATTACCTGGAAGAAGAGGAAAGAGTATTGATGGTCAACTGGTATTACACTGGACAAGGAGGGAAAAGAGAAGAGTATGATGGTCACTGGGTTTATTATTAAGATACTGGAAAAGAAGGAAAGAAGAGTGAGTATGATGTCACTTGGTATTACACTGGAAGAGGGAAAAAGAGTATGATGGTCACTGGTTATTACCAACTGGGAGAGGAAAGGAAAGAGTAATTGATGGTCAACTTGGTTATTAGATTTTACTAGAAGGAGGAAAAGAGTATGATGGTTTCACAGGTTATAGATACTAAAGTAGAGGAAGAGTATGATGGTCACTGGTTATTAGATACTAGGAAGAGGGAAAGGGAGGAAGAGTATGATATTGGATGGTCCATGGTATTAAGATTACTAGAAGAGGAAGAAGTTATGATGGTCACTGGTATTTAGATACTAGAAAGAGGAGAAGGAGTTAGGGAGTTATGGAAAGAGTTATGATGTCCCACTTGTAACTGGTATAGATTACTAGGAAGGAAAAGAAGGAAAGAAGTATGGAGGGTCACTGGTATTTAGATACTAGTTTTAGGAGGAAGGAGTATGATGGGTCAACTGGTAGTAGAACTGGAAGGAAGGAAGAGTTTTTAGAGTATGGATTGTTACACTGGTATTACACGGAAGGAGGGGAAGAGTATGAAAGAGTATGGATGGTCACTGGTAATTAGATACTAGAAGAGGGAAAGAGTATGATGGTTTCAAACTGGTATAGATACTTAAAGGGGAAGAAGAGTATGCTGGTCAATGGTATTAGAATTAAATTAGATACTTAGGGGAAGAGGACCAGGGGACGTTATGATGGTCAACTGGTAATTTTTAGGGGGGGGGAGATACTAGTAGAGGAAGAGTTATGGGATGGTCACTGGTATTAGATACTGGAAGGGAAAGAAAGAGTTATAGATTGTCACTGGGTATTTACACTGGAGAGGAAGAGTATGTATGGTCACTGGTTTTTATACCACTGGAGGGGAAGGAGTAAGAAAGAGTATGATTGGGTTTCACTGGTATTAGGAACTAGGAAGAGGAAAGAAAAAGGGAGTATGATGGGTCACTGGTATATTAGATACTAAGAAAGAGGAAGAGTATGATGGTCACTGGTATTATTAGATACTAGTAGAGGAAAGAAGAGTATGATGGAGTTCACTGGTATTAGATACTGGAAAGAAGAAGAAGGATGATGTCACCTGGTATTACAATGGGAAGAGGAAGAAAAAGAGTGTAAAGAGCTATGATGGTCACTGGTATTTATTTTATAATTAGAACCTCTAAGAGGAAGAGTAAGAAGGAGTAATTATGATGGGGTTCAAACTGGTATTTAGATATACTCTAAGAGGAAGAGTATGATGGTCACTGGTATTAGATACTAGAAGAGGAAGAGTATGATGGTCACTGGTATTAGATACTAGAAGAGGAAGAGTATGATGGTCACTGGTATTAGATACTAGAAGAGGAAGAGTATGATGGTCACTGGTATTAGATACTAGAAGAGGAAGAGTATGATGTCACTGGTATTATACTGGATGAGGAAGAGTTAGTGATGATGATGATTGCTAAAGATTTTTCTTTCCATCATGTCCTCGCCCTTTCTCTTTCTCTTTCTGTCTGACAGCGCTTTGGTGTCTCTATATTTAGGGCACTTTGGTGTATTTTTCTGCTCCCTTCACTGTGAGCGTCCTTCACTCTGTCCCTGTGTGTGTGTGTGTGTGTGTGTGTGTGTGTGTGTGTGTGTGTTGCTAATTGGCAAAGCGATGGAGACAAATGGCAGGAATGTCAGTGGCAAGGTCTTTCTCTGTTTATCTCTCTCATTGTTATTCTATTCTCTCTCTTTTATAGTTTGAAAACTAATGGAAATACCTCAGACAGTTATGAATACCTGGCCATGAGTGTTATGGTTTGGTTGCCACTGCCACTTTCGGAGGCTTTCTGACCCACCACTGCGGAAAACAGACTCGTCGCCCCCTATTGGACAAAATATACACATATCTATTAATCTATCAATTAATTGATCTATCTATCAATCGATCTTGCTGTCTTTTTTCATTTAAAGTTCTCTCTCTGTCTCTCTGTCTCACACACACACACACACACACACACACACACACACACACACACACACATACATACAGCGGAGTCCCTGATGTTAATGGAGTCTTACATTTGAATTTATTTGTGTATTTATAGACAGTTATTATCCATTTTAATTAAACATTTTTGGAGTTTATATAATTTTATATGTACTGGGAGGAAGGGACAGAACTGGGGCTGTAGAGCAGACAGAATTGGGAGCGTAACTGGGAAGAATGAATGGAACTGGGACTGTAACTCAGAAGAACAGACAGAGCCAGGACTGCAACTGGGAAACTGGGAAAGAACTGGGACTCTGGCTGGGAAGAGCAGACAGAACCGGGACTGTAAATGAGAAAAATGCACATAACTGGGACTGTAACTGGGAGAAACGTACAGAACGGGGAACACAAACCAAACCTGAACTTACCTGATATGTTTCCGTTTTATTTTGACCATTTTTAATCTCTTACTTATTAAAATATATAAGCGTTATTTATATTCGAGCTCCGACTCTCTCCAGATCTGGAGCTTTAACGTGAAGCTCAATCCCAGTAACAGTTCAGACTCTGCTGCTAAAGTTTGTCGTGCGTTTCTGAAGCGGGAGGTCAGAAGGTCGATCTTTGGAAGTCACGCTGAAACAGTGTGTGTGTTGACGCAGTGCAGGGCAGGAGGAAACAACGTGGCAATTATAGTTAGGGTTTCTTTAAGAAAAAGAAAAATCAAAGCTAACTGAAAGCATCCGGGGCGACACCAGACTGCGATCTGAACATGAAGAGCCAAGAGGTACAGAAGGACCCGGCCCTCAAAACAGGCTGTATATTTGTCACGCAGTTGTAGCAGAGCAAGTCCAGACCCTCCATAAAGCAAGCGTTCAGTCCAAACCAAAAAATAGACGCAGAACAAACGCAGATGATTAGGTCAGGACCGAGCAAACCGTATGGAACACTGTTCATCATAAAGCAGCACGAGTTCCATATCGTCAAGGACTTCTTGTACGTTACGAGTGATTTTTTTATTAACTGTTTCTTTACGCACCAGGTTTTCAGAGGCGAGTGTGTGATTTAGGTTTGAGGGAATTCCCTAAAGTACAAAATGCAGCATGGCACTAACAAGCGTTTCTTTTAATAAACCTACGTCAACTAAAGCTCGTGTGTCCCTCATCTATTTAATCTGACCAGACACTGGCTATAAATAATGATAATTCACCCAGAGTGCTGATAGATCTGTAGTTGACTGGGTTTAATAGTACAAATCACTAAACGATAACATTAAATGCCTTTATAGCAGAAGCTCCGCCGGTCAAAGAAATTCAACATGTCGGTGACTGGCGAGTGTGTGTCTGGTCTTCTCCTGTAGCACCTGGGTGAGGTTTTACACACCAGCCTGATGTTTCTCCACGACTGGGAAGCGGAGCCCGAGAGCAAACGAGCCGAATCCAGAGCCATCACCATGTGTTTCCATCCCAAACGCTCCTCAAACGTCTACCAACCGTTTCTGTTACTTACTGTACAAATGAAAATGAATGACTGAGTAACCCTAGATTCGAATATAGCAACTACAATTAAACTATAAATCAGCTAATTATAGTTTTAGGGCCTCGTCCAAGGGCCCAAAAGTGGCAGCTTAACAGTGCTCTGGCTTGAACCCGGGACTTTCTGGTCTGTATTTCCATAATCCATACTCCCAGTTACAAAGAGTTACAATTACAGTTATACTAACTTTTATAATAACAGTTATAATACAATTCCTTTAACATTTTTAACATTATCAACATTTTTAATAATAGTTATAATAATATTACTACTTTGTTAGTCCAGGTGCAACAAGTTATAATCATTTACGGAATAATAACATTATAATTTATATCACATTTTTCACTAATTATAACATTTACAGTAAGTTATAATAACAATTATATTACCTTTACTAAGACTTTTAATAGCAGCTATATTATGTCATTTAAATTACTTTTATCGTAACAGTTTTAATAGCGTTTATAATAATAGTTCTAATAAGATTTATAAAATTTAGAAGAACATAAATAATTTAAGTAACAGCTACAACATATATAATTAACAGTTATTCCAAATGCATTTAAATAATATATCTGATCACATTTAATAATCATGCTTTAAAACATTTATAACAATATGCATAAATACATTTATATCATTTATCATAACAATTATAATAATTGTTTTGAATCATGTTTCCTATAGTGACATTTATAACAACCTTTCTAATAGCAGTTGCATTATAACAGCAGCTATAATAAAATGTAATAATTACGCTTTACAATATTTACAATCATATAGCTATACTTATACGGAAGTCATTTCTAACAATGCTCATTACAACATGTATAATACAGAGGAACCTCCGAATTCGAATGCGTCTTTATTCGATCAATTCGGACAGCAAACGGTCCGTTCAAAATAGTTTTGCCCCCAAATTTGAGTAAAAGTTCTGAATCCGAACATCGGCTAAACCTGTACGAGTACGACCCAGGCTCAGGGAGGGTCTGAAATGAATAGAATTCCGACTTTTCCAAACAAATCCGAATTCTGACGACCTTCCGGAACCAAATAAGTTTGAATGCGGAGATGCCACTGTAAGAGCAGCAGTTCTAAATCTAGTTCTAAGTTCTAAGTTGAGTTCTAAGTTATGTATAACAGTTGTAAGGGGCACTCAATCCCATCATCACAGGGACCGGGGTTCAAGTCCCGACAGTCAATTCCAGCCAGGCCAGGCATGAAAGGCAGACCTGATTGGCTGTGAATTATAATACTTAAGAATGTATATCAAATATCTGTTAGAATAACAGTTAGAATAATAGTTAGCCGTTAGAGTTGATATCTGTTAGCATTCTTTTAGCAAATACGCTTAGAGTTAGCTTCTTTATCAACGCTGACGTATTAAAAGAAAAATGAAAAATAAAAATATAGTTCTCAAGTCCAAGTGATAAACTAAGTGCAGGATTTTGGCTGCGGCTCCGAAGAAAAGCAGGAGACGAGGCATTACATCACCGGCTAAGCCTGAATCAATAAAAGCGATCGATCAGCTGACTGGAACGTGTGTGTGTGTGTGTGTGTGTGCGCTAATCCCGGAGTCGCTGAGAAAAAGTGCAACTATTTGCTAAATAAATGTTGCGTTTAACATCTGGTGACAAAGCTAATGACGTTAAATAATGGCTACGCGTTACCTAAATGATTTAGCTGCTAAACATCGCCCATGATAGCGCTATGCTATGTTTTAGCATCGTTAGCTTTACTAGATCTGGTGACTAGCTTAAGGTTAGTTCATAATTAGAAGCCACAAGCTAGATATCTAGCTGATAGCTAATATAAGGTAGGAGAGAGTTAACTTTGTCGTTATTTAGCTACATTAGCTTAACCTATCTGTTTTCTCTGTCACCTTTCAGTTGTAGCGTCGCGTTAGCCGCGGTCAGCACTAGGTTGCTAACGGCGGTTATCTTATCAATAAAGATCCTCGAGACCTTCACCCTGAACACACAAAATAAAATCATAAAGGCACGGCTCGGCCATAAACGACGTTAGAGCTTTGCGTTTTAGCGTCATAAAGCTGTGCGTTAGCTTCGTGTCGCTTTTGAAGTGCCTGAGGCGCCTCCGAGCTAAAAGCTTGTAAAGAAAACCTGAGCTTTGTTTATTTTCTTCATCTTAGCATGTTAGCTTCTCTATCAGAGTGTCCTCAAGTTAAACTTTACTTCTCAACGCTAACGTCCATCAAAACAGCAACCAAAAAACGATTCTATTTCATGCTAGTTCAAGCCGGTTTATTTTGGGTCTTTCATTAGCATAAGGTTAACTTAAGCTAATATTGTTTTGTGTTATATGTTTTCTTACAGAGGTTAGCCTTCTGTTTCAGACTGTAACATTAGTTATATGTTTAGGACTTTATATTATGTTAACTAAGTAATAATGGCATTTACAGTTGTATAGCTCTGTACAAGCTTGTTATCCACAGTCAAGGTTAAAATTGATTTGTCTTAACCATAAAGCAGTTTTTTACGTTGTTAGCCGCTGCCTCGGCTGCACTGTTTAGTGTACTTTTTAAGACTTGTTTTGTTTTTAGTTTGAAAAATGTTCAGATGTGATGTTAGCTAGAGTTACGGCTAAAAGGCTAACTGAGTCAGTATCTACCGCTAAATGTATTTATGATAATTGAATTTATTGGAAGTAGTTTCTAACCTTGTTTTAAAAACACGGTCATGGCTAACAGGTTAACTGTGCAAACTGTGTATGTTAAAGATTTGATTTAGCAACAAATCTAGTTAGCAAAGAAGCTATTTGCAGGTGTAAGCAATTCAGAAACGAGTTAGCCACAGCAACTTAAACCTGTTTGCCGCTGTCTTGGCGACACTGCTAACTGCAGCAACATTTGCTATCTCGGTGTTAGCTACAATCACGGCTAAATTGCTAACCGTCTGCACCATGTTTAGGACGTGTAAGATCTCATTCTGTTTAGGAACATCATTAGCAGTCATTTATTTAACATTAGTGACAGTCATAAATAGCTAACTTTTCAAACTTGGTGCTAGCTACAGTATGCTAACTTGCTAACTTGTGTAGGACTTTAATAACGTAATAACTGGCTGGGTAACAAAATGGCAGATCTTTTCAGAAGCTTAATGTCTCAATATTATTCTGTTAGCCGCGGGCCGCTAGCTGTGTAGGAATGGCTCTGTGATTCACACGTTCATGGATTTTCCTCACACTGGTGAACTGTCTCTCTCTCTTTGTCTCTCTATTTGTCTCTCTCTCTCTCTCTCCTTCTGTCTCTCTGTCTCTCTTTCTCTCTCTCTCTGTCTCTCTCTCGCCCTTCCTCGGGTGACTCACACTGATCTGTTAACTTTGTGCCACTGTAACTGTGCGTGACTTTAATCGCGGCTCACACAATGCCACACACGAACATCCAAAGAAATAAATGAGTCACGGACGCGTATGCTAACGGCCTGGACATGCTAACGGCCCAAGACCTTACACACTGCTTTAAACCAGGAACAAACACAAAGAGCAGCAGGAAGTTGTTTCAGGAACATAATGAGTCTGTTCTGAACACAACAGTGCTAAAAAGGCTACATTATATTAGCTATAACTGATGTTTAAATTTTGGTGTTAAAATATATTTTTTTACTTTTACTGTGGTAAGAATTTCTTGTCATTCTGTTTTTGCTTTTCTCATATTTTTCTTACATTTTTTTATTTTAGTCTGTATTGCTTTTTTCTTCTATCTTCCTTTCTTTTTCTTTTTTCCCTAACCCCTGCCTTTCTTTCATTCACACTTTTTCATTTGAAATAATGGTTAGATTATTTTTTATCCCCCCATTTCTGGTTTGCTTTCCTCATTATTTTACTCTATCTCGGAGTTGCTTATATTTTTTTTCCCTGCCCATCTTTTTGATTATTTTTCTCTCTTTCACAATTACTTCTTGCTTCACTGTCAGATCTCTTTTTCTTCTTTTCCGCTGTCCATCTTCATTCACTCTTTTTATTTCTCCTTGTTATTTGTTACTTATCTTCTCAAGATATGTTTCTCTGTTAGATCCTATTTTTTCTTTTTTCCATATTCACTTGTCTCTATTTTTTTAATTCCTTTTTTCTTTCTGTTCTCCTTGTCTTCATTCTTTTTTTATTTGACCTTGTCCTGTTTTATTACTTTCAGTTTCTTCCTTATCTACATTCTTTTGTTCTTATTGCATTATTTTTCTCTCTCCTATTTTCCGCTTTTGTATTTTGTTTTCGGCATGCTTTTGTTCCTTCTTTCTCTTTATTTTTTTCTTATCGTTTTCAGTACATTATTTCTCGGTTGTATCCTTTTTTGTCTCCCATTTGCACTTCTTTTTTCCATGTTTTCTTTCTTTTCCTTCTTTCTGTTCACCATTTTGTCGTTCTCATTTTAATTTGATCTTTATTTTTGTTTAATTTATTACTTTCAGTTGCTTCACTTCTCTATCTTTTGTCCTTTTTAGATTATGTTTATTTTTTGTTACTCCCTGTCTCTTCTTATTTTATTTTGTTTATCCCTCTCTTTTCTAGTGTTCTTTGTGACTTTTTTCTGTTTACTATCTTCCTCCTCCTTTTTTGAACAGAAGTAAACCTTGTTATGCAGGATGTCCATAATGCACTTTATTAAATTCTCCTATTCCTGCTTTTTGCTCCAGATCAGCGTTGATTCAAAAGCTAATTAAAATAATTTTTCCTTACCCGCCTTCTGGATGGAAATCTTCCACCAATTTTTATCAGATCATGGTTTGACCTGCAGCTTGTTTCCAAAACCTAAACGTGTTTTTCTTTGTACGTTTCAGATTTTAAAAATCACCCTTCACACTAAAGAAAAAGGCTACAGCAAAGAAAATCCCCACCATAGCGAGAGTGTTTAAGTAAAGGGAGCGGCCGGAGGAGCAAATAAAACGCCTTTACACACTCACACTGAGTGTGAACTTCAGGTACGTGATTGTGAAATTCCCCACATTTCACCTTTCCACCCAAACCAGTCCCGGTTCCTCAAACGGTTCCTGCTCTGGCCGGGGCTTGTGAGAGTCTCCACAGGATGGGGCGAAGGCCCCACGCGAGCCCTATTTTTGGTGTATTTCTGCGTTGTCGTCTTGTCGTATCGGAGTTGTGTAATGTGCGATTGAGGCCCACCTGCAGGTTGAAAGCCGTGCCCTCGCTGCTGTTTGTCAGACGGATGAATAAGAAAAAGCTCGACTCTTCCCAGCTAAACACACCTGACCTGGTTAGGTGCGCGTCTGCGTTTGTGTGTTTTGTGTACACAATTAATCCGCTGCTGTAATTCATCATGAAAGGCTCGCAAAGCTCCAGACAGCGGCGTGGGGAAGAGCCTAAAGCTTCAGACGCTGCTGTGCTTTACCAACTTTACCAGGAGTGTCTTTCACATGTGAGCAAAACAAAAACATTAAACTCCTCCCACTTTTCACATCAAACTTTAGTATGTTTTCGGATCCTGAACCCCCTTACCCACACTGCTCCAGGAGTTCTTACACCTTCGGTAATCAGGACATAAACAAAAGGCTGCGCGTGCAATCGAATCAATTCATTCACTTGACTCATAAATCAGTTCGTTGACTCTGTTCATAACGCAGTTGAACATGTGACTTAATTCAGTTTGACTGGTGATTCCTTTAGGCAGCCTCAGTTCAACTCTGTGGCTCGGTTCAACTCTCTGGCTTGGTTCAACTCTGTGACCATATTAAACTCATTGGCTCAGTTTAACTCTGTGACTGAATTCAATCCTGTTGCTCGGTTCAACCCTGTGGCTCGGATCAGCTCTGTGGCTCGGTTCAGCTCTGTGACTCGGTTCAACTCTGTGACTCGGTTCAACTCTGTGGCTCGATTCAACTCTGTGACTGTATTAAACTCTGTGGCTCAGTTCAACTTTCTGACTCGATTCAACTCTGTGGCTCGGTTCAACTTTCTGACTCGATTCAACTCTGTGGCTCGGTTCAACTTTCTGACTCGATTCAACTCTGTGGCTCGGTTCAACTCTGTGACTCGGTTCAACTCTGTGACTCGGTTCAACTCTGTGACTCAGTTCAACACTTTGACTCAATACAACACTGTGACTCAGTTCATCGTTGTGACTCTGTTCGAATCTGTTACTCGGTTCATCTTTGTGACTCGGTTTGAATCTATGACTCGGTTCACCTCTGTGGCTTAGTTCAACTCTGTGATTCGGTTCAACTTTGCGACTCAGTTCAACTCTGTTAATCTCGGTTTCAACTCTGTGACTGGCTTCAACTCTGTGGCTCGGTTCCACTCTGTGTACTGTATTAAACTCTGTGGCTCGGTTTCACTCTCTGTGACTCGTTTTTTCAACTCTGTGGCTCCGTTTCAACTCTGTGATGTATTAAACTCTGTGGCTCGTTCATCTATGGCTCGGTTCAACTCTGTGACTCAGTTCACACTTTGATCCAAATACAACACTCGTGACTCGATTCAACACTGTGACTCAATTACAACACTGTGACTCAATACAACACTGTGACTCAGTTTCATCGTTGTGACTCTGTTCGAATCTGTTTACTCGGTTCATATCTTTGTGGACTCGTTTGAATCTGTGACTCGGTTCACTCTTCTAGGCTTAGTTTCAACTCTTGATTCGGTTCAACTTTGTTGACGACTCAGTTCACTCTGCTGACTCGGTTCAACTCTGTGGCTTAACGGTCCAAGCACTGACTATAATAAACACTGTGACTCAGTTTCAACTCTGTGGCTCAGTTCCACTCGTGTGCTGTATTATTACACTTGTGGCTCAGTTCAACTTTCTGACTCGATACAACTCTGTGGCTCTTGGATTCATGCATGTCTGTGACTCTCGATTCAACTCTGTTACTCGGTCAAACTGTGACCATATTAAAACTCATTGGCTCAGTTTAACTCTGTGACTGAATTCAACTCTTTTGCTTCGGTTCAACTCTGTGACTCGATTCAACTCTGTTGCTCGGTTCAACTTTCTTCAACTTTCTGACTCGATTCACACTCTGTGGCCTTCAGTTTAAATATGACTCTGTGATAGATTTCAAATCTGTTGCTTGGTTCAACTCTGCGACTCAGATTCAACTCTGTTGTCTCGGTCACTTTAACTTGGGCCTGAGTTCAACTCTGTGGCTGAAATCGATTCATCTCTGTGACTCGATTCACTCTGTGACTCGATTCAACTCTGTGACTCGGATTCAACTCTGTGACTCAGTTCAAACTCTCTGACTCATTCAACTCTGTGACTCAATTCAACTCTGTTGCTCGGTTCATCGTTGTGGACTCAGTTCAACTCTGTGACTACTCGGTTCAACTCTGTGGCTCGGTTCAACTTTCTGACTCGATTTTCAACTCTGTGGCTCGGTTCAACTCTGTGATTCGGTTTCAACTCTGTGACTCGGTTCAACTCTGTGACTCGATTCAACTCTGTGGACTCAGTTTCACCACGTTGACTCAGTTCAACACTGTGACTGACTCGGTTCAACTCTGTGGCTCAAATCAACACTGTGACTCAGTTTCACATCGTTGTGACTCGATTTCGAATCTTGTACTCTCGGTTCATTCTTTGTGACTCGGTTTGAATCTGTGACTCGGTTCACCTCTTGTGGCTTAGTTCAACTCTGTGATCTCGGTTCAACTCTGGGACTCAGGTCAACTCTGGATTCGGTTCAACTTTGCGAAATTCAGTTCACTCTGACTCGGTTCAACTCTGTGGCTACAGTCAACACTGACTCAATATATACACTGTGACTCAGTTTCCAACTCTGTGGCTCAGTTCAACTCTGTGGCTGTATTAAACTCTGTGGCTCAGTTCATCAACTTTCTGACTCAATTCAACTCTGTGGCTCGGTTTCATCGTTGTGACTCGATTCAACTCTGTGTGACTCGGTTCAACTCTGTGACTCGGTTCAACTCTGTGACCATATTAAACTCATTGGCTCAGTTTAACTCTGTGACTGAATTCAACTCTGTTGCTTGGTTCAACTCTGTGACTCGATTCAACTCTGTTGCTCGGTTCAGCTCTGTGGCTCGGTTTAAGCTCTGTGGCTCGGTTAAGCTCTGTGGCTCGGTTCAACTCTGTGGCTCAGTTCAACTTTCTGACTCGATTCAAACTCTGTGGCTCGGTTCACCTCTGTGACTCGATTCAACTCTGTGACTCGATTCAACTCTGTGACTCGGTTTCAACTCTGTGTGCTCGGTTCAACTCTGTGACTGTATTAAACTCTGTGGCTCGGTTCAACTCTGTGACTGGATTAAACTCTGTGGCTCAGTTCAAACTTCTGACTCGATTCACTCTGTGGCTCGGTTCATCTCTGTGACTCGGTTCAACTCTGTGACTCAGTTCAACACTTTGACTCAATACAACACTGTGACTCGATTCAACACTGTGACTCAATACAACACTGTGACTCAATACAACACTGTGACTCAATACAACACTGTGACTCAGTTCATCGTTGTGACTCTGTTCGAATCTGTACTCGGTTCATCTTTGTGACTCGGTTTGAATCTGTGACTCGGTTCACCTCTGTGGCTTAGTTCAACTCTGTGATTCGGTTCAACTTTGCGACTCAGTTCAACTCTGTGACTCGGTTCAACTCTGTGGCTACGGTCAACACTGACTCAATATAACACTGTGACTCAGTTCAACTCTGTGGCTCAGTTCAACTCTGTGGCTGTATTAAACTCTGTGGCTCAGTTCAACTTTCTGACTCGATTCAACTCTGTGGCTCGGTTCATGTCTGTGACTCGATTCAACTCTGTGACTCGGTTCAACTCTGTGACCATATTAAACTCATTGGCTCAGTTTAACTCTGTGACTGAATTCAACTCTGTGACTCGATTCAACTCTGTGACTCGATTCAACTCTGTTGCTCGGTTCAGCTCTGTGGCTCGGTTCAGCTCTGTGGCTCGGTTCAACTCTGTGGCTCAGTTCAACTTTCTGACTCGATTCAACTCTGTGGCTCGGTTCATCTCTGTGACTCGATTCAACTCTGTGACTCGATTCAACTCTGTGACTCGATTCAACTCTGTGGCTCAGTTCAACTTTCTGACTTGATTCAACTCTGTGGCTCGGCTTTCAACTCTGTGGCTCGGTTCAACTCTGTGGCTCGGTTCAACTCTGTGACTCGATTCAACTCTGTGGGCTCGGTTCAACTCTGTGGCTCGGTTCAATTCTGTGGCTCGGTTCAACTTTGTGACTCTGTGGTGACTTTGTGACAACTTTGTGACTTTGTGGTTCACACACTTATTAAATCTGTGGCTCGGTTCAACTCTGTGATTCGGTTCAACTTTGTGACTCTGTGGTTCAACACTGATTAAATACAACACTGTGATTTTGTTCAACTCTGACTCGATTCAACTCTGCGACTCAGTTAAACTCTGACTCAGTTCAACACTGTGACGTGGTTCAACACTATGATTCGGTTCAACTCTGTGGCTCAGTTCAATTCTGTGACTTGGTTTAACTTTGCGACTCAGTTCAACTCTGTGACTCAGTTCAACACTTTGACTCAATACAACACTGTGGCTCGGTTCAACCCTGTGACTCAATTCATCACTGACTCAATACAACACTGTGACTTGGTTCAACCCTTTGACTCAGTTCATCGTTGTGACTCTGTTCGAATCTTTTACTCGGTTCATCTTTGTGACTCGGTTTGAATCTGTGACTCGGTTTCAACTCTGTGACTCGGTTCACCTCTGTGATTCAGTTCAACTCTGTGGCTCAGTTCAACTCTGTGGCTCAGTTCAACTCTGTGACTCGGTTCAACTCTGTGGCTACGGTCAACACTGACTCAATATAACACTGTGACTCGGTTCAACTCTGTGGCTCGGTTCAACTCTGTGGCTCGGTTCAACTCTCTGTGGCTCGGTTCACCTCTGTGGCTCGGTCACACCTCTGTGGCTCGGTTCAACTCTGTGATTTGGTTCAACTCTGTGGCTCAGTTCAACACTGACTCAATACAACACTGTGACTCAGCTCAACTCTGTGACTCAATTCAACTCTGTGACTCAGTTCACACTGTGACTTGGTTCAACTCTGTGGCTCGGTTTCAACCCTGTGACTCAATACAACACTGTGACTTGGTTCAACCCTTTGACTCAGTTCAATCGTTGTGACTCTGTTCGAATCTGTTACTCGGTTCAACTCTTTGGCTCGGTTCAACTCTGTGGCTCGGTTCAACTCGGTTCAACTCGGTTCAGCTCGGTTCAGCTCGGTTCAACTCGGTCACAGAGTTTGATCATATCACCCTGTTCTATCATCACTACACTGGTTACCAGTCAAATTCCGCATTGATTACAAAATACTTCTTATAACTTATAAAGCTCTACATGGCCTGGCCCCACATTATCTGAGTGAACTCTTAGAGTTTTACAATCCAACTCGTCTACTTCGTTCGCAGGGTACAGGACTTCTTTTAGTTCCTAGAATTAAAAAAGTCACAGCCGGGAGAAAGGCTTTCTCATACATGGCCCCCCAACTCTGGAATAAACTTCCCACTTTAGTTCGAGACTCAGACACTCTCCAAATTTTTAAGTCTAGGCTAAAGACATACCTATTTACACCGGCTTTTCACTAGATTTAGACCAGGATGCATGGCTTGGGTCACTGGGGCCGGAGTCTGGAGTCATGTTTGGCCTGCCTGCCTTGTCCGCTAGCCGGGAGTGTCGAGTGGGCGGTCTGGCTGAACTGGGCTTTGGTCCTCGTGATCTTGACTCGTGCAGCCTTGCCTTAGAATAAGGGCAGAGCTGGGGGTTCATAGTCAAAGAGTCTTATGGTGATCAGAGACGTTGGGCTGCTGTCTTCTGCCTCCCGTGGGGTTGCCAATGTCTCATGTGATCCCTCTTGGCTGTGTTTCCTACCAGTTTTTCTCCTCTTTCTAGCTATGCTGCTATAGCTAATGCTGCCGGGGTCTCATGCTACACTTGGCATCAGTGATTGACATGGCATCAGTGATTGTTAAACACTGTGCTCTTAATCAATAACTAATTACATTTTCTGTTTTTCTCTCCGAGCTGTGTTCCGGCAGTTCCAGCCCCACACATGATGTTCATCTGCTGGAGCTCCACTCAAGCTGCTTCCGTCATCAGCTCCAGCCCCATCATACCCGGGCCACTTAATGTCGATGTGAATACTTCACATTTTATTCAAACTTTGACTCCATGACTTTAGTTTCGCTCTTAGATTTATCGTCTACGCCGCCCAAGGAGGTTGGGTCCCTTTTTGAGTCTTGGTCCTCCCAAGGTTTTCTTCCTAGAACTAGGGAGTTTTTCCTTGCCACTGTCGCCCTAGGCTTGCTCAATTTGGGATTGGACGTAGTTATTAGGAGATAATCTAAACTTGTAAAGTTGCTTTGAGACAATGCTCCATTGTAAAAAGCGCTATATAAATAAATCTGACTTGACTTGACTTGACTTGATTCAACTCTGTGACTCGATTCAACTCTGTGGCTCGGTTCAAATCTGTGGCTCGGTTCAATTCTGTGACTGTATTAAACTCTGTGGCTCAGTTCATCTTTGTGACTCTGTTCGAATCTGTTACTCGGTTCAACTCTGTGACTCAGTTCACCTCTGTGATTTGGTTCAACTCTGACTCGATTCAACTCTGCGACTCAGTTCAACTCTGTCGCTCAGTTCAACACTGACTCAATATAACACTGTGACTCGGTTCAACTCTGTGGCTCAGTTCAACTCTGTGATTCGGTTCAACACTGACTCCATACAACACTGTGACTCCGTTCAACTCTGTTACTCGATTCAACTCTGTGACTGTGCAGTACTGTGAATTGTTTTACACCATAATTCAGCCGCGGCCCGGTCGCTGCCTATGTGGAGTTTCCCCGGCCGTGTGATTAGCTCGTAACGTTAGGGTTTTAACGAAGAATCAAATCCAACATTCTGAAAATGCTGTTGATTTTTAGGGAAGGTTTACAATGAATTATGTCAGACTTAAGATATTTAACAGGTAAAACTTTTAAAGTCTCAACACAGACCATGAGAATAGTCCGCTCATTTAATAGTAATCCCCTGCTTAGAGTCAAATTCAGGAGTTATTTATCTATCGAGGAATAATTACAGGGATCGGGAATGACCTCAAAGGATCGAGGTAGAAATGAACGGATTTTGTGTTTCGTTCTAATTCCTTATAATCAATAGCAAACCACAAACACATCATGCATTCACAGACGGTAAGCAGGTTTTCACAAGTTACCTTTCCGAGGCAGAAACGCGAAACAATTCGGGGGCAACGAAACGAAGGCAACACAACACACCGACACAACAAATGCACTGTGTTAACGAAATTCCTCACGAAGGTTCCCACCGAACGAGAAAATGAGGGCAAATAAGAGAACATGACGAGGACATACCTCAGCAACACCGTTTCCATGGATCAGTGTGTGGTGTTTCAGAGCTGATCTCTCGCCCAAACAACCGTGTGTGTGTGTGTGTGATACCTCAAACAGACCACGGAGGGAGAAGAACTACATTTCTACTAGATTGCACCACCAACCTTCTCATAAAGAACTTAGTTATGGGATTTCCCTAAAAGTAGACGGGTGACCCACTTGAGTTCCCTCTTCCAAAATTTGGTATGTTCTCCTCTTCTCCCATAGTTCCTGGAACAGCCTTCCAGTCCCACTCTTTAAAATGACATTCCAATGTAATGGCAGTCTAACCCTGAGACTCAGCTCGTTAAACGGGATGCTCTGTGCTCGCTGATTAAGCACTCTGCATTCATTTTATTAAATCATACCTCTCTGCTCTGCTTGGGCTCAGCCATCTACTGCGACTCAGGGAACTCGACCTCATTTGGACTCGGTCGTGTCTCGGACTCGGGGTAAGGTGGACTCAGAAATAGTTGTCAAGAACAGCCGAGAGTTCAGTGTGTCTGTCTGAGGCAACGTTAATTATAAGCGGAACTTTATTTCTTTCGTTATTGAATCTATCAGTGCTGTCTCTACATGCCTAAATTATATCTGCGCTCTGATTGGCTAACAGGGAAAAACAAGTTCCTGCTCTTATCGTCCAGGACCCACTCAATGAACCCGCTTTATTTGGAACAGTCTGATGTTAAGATTGTAAGTGTGCATTTTCACATTTTCGATAGCCTTACATAGTTTATATATTTTTTAGAAAATTGTTGAAAATGATTATGTTCTAATTATAATTTAATAATAAATGGATAGAATGGATGTTGTTGTTTATGTTCGGTGAGTTTATGTGGTGATTTTAATGTGGTGAGGGAAACAGAATCTTCATCATCATTTACTTCCAAAAGTTACCTTAGTTTGCCTAAGACTTTAATATAATAATAATTAAACATAGTTTAGTCCATATATTATTCAATGTTATATTTTACTAAATATATGATGGAATATATTATTTATTAAAATATAAAAAGTGAATTATAAACTCATCATGTTTTCCGTTCTTTTTATTCTTACACAAAGAAAAAAATCGTATTCTATCCTTGGACTCGGACTGGGCTCTAGACCCACTGAGGACTGTGTCATCAGACCCACTTTGCTGTTAAATATCGCTTTCCCGACTAAAGTCACAGCGGCACAAGAAGGCATTTCATCCTGGATTGCTGAGCAGAACTACAGCTCATGTTACTCAGATTCACTACAGGCACTACACTTCCCATAATGCCACTGCATCTTTCCAAAGCTTTGAGTGGCTAACGCTTTCAGTCAGAGCCAGTTTCTTTCATTTTTGTCATGGATTAATGGAGCTTATAGCTTATAGCTCTGGGTTTTGATAGCACAGATTAGACCTCTAAAGCAAAGGTAAGACTTAAAAGAATTAATGTGATCAATGAAAACTGGGAATATTTGAATTATTCTTCATTTCTCCTCCATGGCAGAGTAATGTCAGACAGGGGCAGCTCGGCAGCGCCGGGACCGGAACCCCGGACCTTAAACACCACAGCATACCACAGAATCACCATAATGGCTGGCCATAACAATGGACGAAATCGAACGTTAACTCCACCTGAACACTTAGAGAATATTAAGCCCCCATCCCTGACTTCCTGTAGGTCAAATTCCCTTAGTCCTTCAACAACATGGGCAAGATGAAAAACAGAGGAATGAAATGAAGCAAAACTGTGAGAAAAAAGAAGTTTAAATCGAACGTAGCCGGCATACGTGCCATCTCGACTCCATGAAGCATCAGTCCTGGTCTGTCAGGTCCGGGTCGAGAAGATTCCCCGTCAGGTCACCATCGTGGAGACCAGGGTTCGAGTCCCAGAGGCGACACGCCGACCCATGTGCCAGGAAATATTCCGTCTGTGACCCTGTCCAGGACTGGCAGAGATGCAATGGGAAAAGAAAGGATTTAGGTGTGGGGAAAGAGTCTACTTTAAGGAGATTTGCAGATCTTATGGTGATGATCCCCTGTCAAGCCTTCTCTCCCTCGGGCAGAGCCGAGCGAGCTTGATTGGCTGTAGTGGTGTTAAAGAGTTCATTACCTGATGAACCTCACTGATGTTTGGTTTTTTTAATCTTGGGAATTAGCAAAGCTAACGATGATTATAAACCTGTTTTACTTTTCTCTGTTGTTTTCTTTTCATATCAAAGCATTTTTTTAAACACAGCAAACCTGAAACATGTAGAGTGAAATAAATGGTAAGCAAATTACAGCACTGATTGAATTACTGTAAAACATGAACTACACCTCGGTACAGGAACACAAACCAGAGGGACTAATTACAGTAATCAGTAAGTTACTGTAACAACAACTGTTGTGGCGAAGCTTTACCGTAATGAACTCGCTACAGCAATCATGCTGGCTGGCTCTCGTTCTCTACCTGTCGAGGTGAAAAATCGGGTAAAATTAAAGTTTTTGTTTTAACCAGCACAGCCTCCTTCCTTCTCTCTCATTAAACCTCACAGACGCTGTGTGCATTCTAAGCTGGTTGTAATTATTGGAACGCACCAAAGATATTAAGATGTTATAGAAGTACAAAGATTTAGGGTTAAAAAAATAGGCACCATTGTAGAGCTCTAGGTGTAGTTTTAGCGTGCTGTGGAGTAAATGACCAGGCAAAGCGTTAGATGTTAAAAACATGCGAGTCTGCAGAGCAGCGGCTCTGTAAAGAGGTACAAAAACCATTAAAGGTTCTTCAACCAAACGTTCAAACAATAAACAATTGTAAGAGGTGGACGGGTCATCAGCGACACCCCACCAGGTTCCTCTCGCACCGCCGGGTCTCTGGCCCGTCCAGACTAGGGAATGTGGTTGGCATGAATGGGGTGCACCCGGTCTGCAACAGCGTTTAGGTAGGCTGTGCCAGGGTACTGGGTATCAGTCATAATTACTTCACATGGCAGTGGTTTTAAAGTGTGTGTGTGTGTGTGTGTGTGAGAGAGAGAGAGAGAGAGAGAGACGTGGTTTACCTGCACGTGACGGAGGAGTGCCGATGATTCCATGTGCTATTTTTAAACACGGTAAAAGTGTAAACGTGACTGAAGTTGTGTAATTGTTGAACGATTTCTGCGCTAAAACTCATTTCGTGGATTCATTCCTCTCTGATGCGGCGCTCCAGCGTGTGATCTGGAGGAAAAATGGCTAATTAGCGTGTGTGTGTGTGTGTGTGTGTGTGTGTGTGCGAATGCAACCCCACCCTCCAGGTTTGGGTGGTGGGATGGCGATGGAAAACGCGCACACAGATGTGACAAGATGCTGTTTATGTAGGATAAACACGGTGTGTGTGTGCGCGTGCGTGAGTGCGTGCGCGCGTGTGTGTGTGTGGGTCCCTCCCCTCGCCGCTTATAACGCTTTGGAGACGCGCGCGGAGCGTCAGTACAGCCTCTGCACCTGCACCAGAGAGAAACACACAACACACACGCACACCCACACATGCACACACACTCAAGCACAGACACACGCACGCAGACATAACCCGGTCCGACTTGGACAGTCCCGCGCGGCGCATCTGACACACACACACACACACACACACACTCTCTCTCTCTCTCTATTTCCTACACACACACACGCACACAGACAGACACGCGCGCACGGATATACGCACGGACGGTCCTGAGAGGTTCTTCCATCCAGGTGCTACTTGTCTGCTTTTACCCAGCTTGGACAGCGCGAGCTCAACACACTCACACTCACACACACGCACACACACTCGCACACGCGCCGGTCCTGAATTCACACGCAGGGATATACCCACGGACGCACCGGTGCTGTCTCGAGAGCTTCCTCCATCCAGGTACGGCTGTTTTCTGGACTTTTCCTTTTTCGGGTTGGGCTGAAAAAGAGAGAGAGACAGAGAGAGAGAGAAAACACCCCAAAGATCACGAGAGACATCAAACGAAAATGCGGCTCGCGTCGGTGCTGCTGTGCGCCGCGTGCCTGTGCCTCGCGCTGCCCTCCCCGTCGCTCTCGTGCGGCCCGGGCCGCGGCTACGGACGGCGTAAGCACCCGAAGAAGCTGGCGCCGCTCGCCTACAAGCAGTTCATCCCGAACGTGGCGGAGAAAACCCTGGGCGCGAGCGGCCGGTACGAAGGCAAGATCACGCGCAACTCCGAGCGCTTCAAGGAGCTCACGCCCAACTACAACCCGGACATCATCTTCAAAGACGAGGAGAACACGGGAGCCGACCGCCTGATGACCCAGGTACAGCCTCATCATCCTCATCCTCATCCGCACACACCTGTACACACACCTGTGCACACACCTGTACACACCGGCTCTGCTCCCTTTAGGGGTTCGAACAGAGGCGTAAAGGGTCCAAAACCCTGTGCACCTCACACTCTTTAATGGCAAACCCTCACGGTGTGCATGGAGGAGAATTCGGCTCGCACCCTCAACCCAGAAACCAGATTTGGATTTTGCCTCTTGAAAACTGCACCATTAGAAGGAGGGTGCCAAAGTGATGCCCAAGCCCCTGCACTCCACATTGACACAGATGGACACCCAGTCCGAGGTGGTTCAGAGCTGCAGGTGTTTGTTCAAACCTTCAACCCTTCAGTGTCTTTAACAGAAAATCTGATCAAGGAATGCAGACCGGCTTAAAAATGTTCCTTTCTTTAGAACCCTTATAGTTCCTGAAGTGAATAAATGTGACCTAAAATCCTGAAGCTTCCCTCAAACCCTCACAGAGCCCTTCTGACATACGAGGATCGCACCATGAACCCATTTAAAATCATCTCCGTACGTTTAGTTCCTGCAGACGTTCCCTAACTTTATTTCATCCAGAAAATCGACGAATCCTGCCACTGCACCAGGGTAGGGGGTGCACAGACTTTTGCACAAGATTGTAATTACTCCATGATGAATAAGAGCTAGCGCCATGGAATTAGAACTTAAACGTGACATAATCCTGAAAATCTGCAACCTCTTAGTGAACCGTCAGCAAGTTCTGAGAGCGTATAAAACATCCACGGGCCACCGGGACGGGATTAACAAAGAACCCCTGCAGGTCAGCTTTTATTCAGTTAAGACAAATACCAAATACAAAACACGTCCTGTAACTAGAAATATAACACTGCCAATTAAACACTTCAGGATATGTTAATTTATGGTGTGTAATCAAAGATACGGTGTTTAATTAATGCATGGGTTTAGTTAAAAATACAGCATTTATAGTGTTTAATTTAAAGATGTGCGTAATTAAAGATACAGTGTTTATTTAAAAGCGCAGTGTCTATTTAGATCATGCAGTGTTTAAATATAAGGTGTGTTTAATTAAAAGGTACAGTGTTTAATTTAAATGCACAGTGTTTAATTAAAAGGCACAGTGTTTAATTTAAAAAAGTGTTTAATTAAAAGATGTGGTGTTTAATTAAAGATAGTGTTTAATTAAAAGGTACAGTGTTTAATTAAAAGGCACATTGTTTAATTAAAAGGTATACAGTGTTTAATTAAAGATAGTGTTTAATTAAAAGATACAGTGTTTAATTAGATCAAGCAGTGTTTAAATATAAGGTGTGTGTAATTAAAGATACAGTGTCTAATTAAAGATACAGTGCGTATTTAAAGATATAGTGTTTAATTAAAGTGTAGTGTTTACTTCAAAGGTGTGTACAGTGTTGCTTAGGGATATTAAAGATACTGTGTAATTCAAGATAGTGTTCGTATTTAACAGTCCTGCTGTCAATTAAGACTGTCAGAGTTGAATCAGCTTTAACAGAGTGTTGAATAAACACCGCATAAGTAACAAATCTGACTTAAATGGTTCAGTGTTTGTTTAATTAGATCAGAGAATTAAACACAGCCAGTCAACACTGATTTATACAAATAATTAAACACAGTTTGAGTTTGATATAAATATCGAAAATAGCTTTAGATTAAACACCAAGTTCTAAGTGAAAGAAACTAAACACATCTAAACCAGGAAAGAATGGGATTAAAAAAAGAAAGTGACACATGTGGAGTTTGCATGTTCTCCTCTGTTTCCTGGGGACACCCTGCTGTTTCACAGACTTGCTATGTGCCCTGTGTTTCCCCTGAAATGCAGCGAGTGAGCGGCTGAAATGGGGTTTGTGCAGTTTTGGCACAAGGTGTTTAGTTGTGTACAGGTGGATGAGTCGGTGAAGTACTGTGTGTTAATTAAGTCCTAATGAAATCTTAATTGACCTATAACAGGTTCCGATCAAGGCGAGCAGAAGTGTGAAGCCCACGCTCGCCTGTGCTTTAAAATATTACAGCGTCTCGTTATGATTAATCAGAAAGTCTGAGCTGGGCGCCCCGTTACTGCAAGTCAGAAGGTGGCTGAATATTAATGCTGCATGAAAAATATCGATTCGGTAACACAAATCCAAACAAATCACACCGTTGATGAACGCAGTTCTGTTTTAATCTGCGTCATAGATTTATTGTGTGCCTTCCATGGATTGTGCTTTGTTTTTACACTTGTGTCGATTTCCGTGAAGAAGAAACTTTGAAATATTACGATTTTGTAGCAACACAAACTACTGACTGCACCTTTAATCCCTCCTACAAATGGGTCACCCTAAATGTACGATAAATGTAGGTCTTACAATCCAAGCAATTGTGGGTTAAGAGCCGCTGCTCAAGAGTCCAGGTGGGATTCGAACCCTGGACGGTCTGGTCAGTAGTCCATGTTAAACGCTGCACCATCATACAACACATGCATGCTTTAGGTACTTGGGTGGTCCAAAAAGGACACCTTTGAGACCTGATGGTGCCTCCAGACTGGGTCGGGAGTCACGTACAGGCAAGATAGGCCGTGTCTGAGGGAGGGGAGGTCTGGAAACAATGGCTGCTGAGGACCCGGGTTTGAATCGTGGACGCAGTGATGTCACTGCACCAACGTGACCAGCAGGGGTCGCCGTTTAGGACGTACGCCTGTCCAACCTTCCTTATTCCAGACGCTGTGCCTGAGAACACAGCATTGGTGCGTTTGAGTGCTGAGAAGCTGTTTTAATTCATGTTTATACACTGCAAAGTTTGCGAACCTTGAAAAAGTATTTGAACCTCAGGGACTCTCCACGGAAAGAGCGATGGGGGCGAGTCTGGGCGAGCACGCGAGTTGGTACGCTGGTTGTTAATACCGGCGTTAGAGTTCCTGCCCATCTCAGCCGCCTCTTAACCTAACGAGGTGCTGTTTTGGTTTGTTATTCCGCACACCAATCACAGCTCACGGCTTAGACACCACATATTAATACATAAACATGTTTATTTATCCATTTCAACTCTGAGTAAGACGTTCTGGCTCGGGTAGACACAGGTGCATTATAAAGTCTCTTTTCTCTCTTTTTTTGCCAAGCCTCTTTCTTTTTTCTCTCCGCTCTCCTTTTAAAAAGGGGGATGAAACCCGTGTCTGGTGTGGTTTGTCTATTCTCAGATGTATCAAACTCCACTTAAAGTTATTACGCAGCACGACGCCTCCGGGCGCTGCCGCTCACCTGAGACACGCAGAACACGCCCGCCTGTGTCTTCATAGCACATTTTACAAGCTGGCCGCCGTCTCGCTCGCTTTAAACCAGACGAGCCAAGGCTGAAGGCAGATCTCCTGCCCTTTCGCTCGCGTGGACGCCTCGCCTCTCTCTCTTTCTCTCTCTCTTCTTCTCTCTCTCGTGTACGGTCAGAGTTCAGCCCGGGTTTGGCGAGTTTCCTGATCAAACACACCTGAACGTGGGTGTGTTAGAGTTTGCCATTGTGTGTCAAATCACTGTTTTGCTGCTTCGCCGGGCCCTCCAGAGGGCTCTGGCGTTTCCTCCTCGGACACACCTGAGTCAGATCAGCGGCGTATTAGCACACGCCGAGGTCTCGTCAGACGGATTTCAAAATTCTGCTTTTTGGCTTTCCGCACCGAAGCCGATCGTGTCCTGACCGTGAGTCATCTCCGAGACATCCACAGCAAATCCTCACCAGGCTTTGCCAACAGGCTAACGCGATCTGTTTGTGACTCTCAGCGTTTGTCACCTATACTGGCGAAAAGGGCGGGTGCTGGCTGAGGAGTTTGGCTTGTTCTCCAAGTGTTCACATCTCCTAAATGATCCTAAACGTTTGATTCTGTAGCTGTTTAGCTGTCCGATGCCAGCCCACCACCCCTGATCAGGATAAAGCAGAAGAGTCCAAAGATCAGTTTACAGAGGGCAGTGGCAACATCGGGTCTTTGAAATGCTTAAAAAAAAAAAAAACGCTTTATTATGAGAGCTACGCTAACACTGCTAAGCTCCTCCTTCCTACCTTTGCTCTCGAAACAGACTCAGGAATGTTTCAAAACATTCCTACGCAATCTCCCGTCCTGAGCCCAATGCATCCTCGGATTTCCATTCTTGTCTTGACCCGCTACCTGTTGTTGCCCATGCGCCTAAAGGTTCAGAGATGCTTTTCTGCTCACCGCAAGTTGTGCGGATCGGTTATCTAAGAGTTACCAAAGTGCCAGCAAATCAGGGCTAAAACGGGTCAGGATAACAACAGAAATGGCGTCTACATGGCCTGCACCATCGACTCATTGGCATTCGATTTGAGATTAGGCACTCGGGTTTATGTACGAGCCCCGCACACACACACACACACACACACACACACAGAGGCTGAATGGGGTGTGTGTGGTCCCTAAAAGCCTTCTGTATTCGGGCTTCCCTGTGCTAAGCGTTGATTTTTTTTTAGAAAGGATTAAGAGGCGATGCCGGAGCTCCCGCTGAGCTTCACGCCTGCTACCTTGATTTGCGGCACACGACCCGATGAATTAATAAAGAACTGGAGCTCGGCGGCTCTCGGCTTCCAGCTTCGCTCCTCTAACTGGTGCTACAAGTGCGGCCTGAAGCTGGTCCCCGCTTCCCTCCTGCCGTACCGATCACTGAGCATGTGCAGAATCAGCTCTTACTTATATTCAGAAAGAATGCTGCAGGATGTACGGGTTTGAAGGTGAACTTTAGGGCATTCAGGTAATGTTTAAGGCATGAAGTAGTCTGTGTGTGTGTGTGTGTGTGTGTGTGTGTGTGTGTTGCAGTCCCTCCTCCTCGGGCTGCAGGATCTATAGGTTTTAGGGCAGTGAAGCGAAGGCGAATGCCCCATCCATTTTTAATGTCGAGCCTCTTCAGAGCGAGACGCTGCGGGAATATTCCTCCAGCCAGAGAAAACCCACGTCCTCCTCCTTATCACACGGCCCTGTGCAAAAAGTTGAAGCGCCCCTGCATCGATACACAGCTTAATACCACACACCAGACTTAAAAAGTTTGCGCGGTGTTTGATAACAGCAGCGCCGTCGCTCGTAGCAGCTCCCAGTCGTGGCGTTCTTGCTTTAGCAGCGTAAGCTCGATTACACATCGCGGCCGTGTCGTAACTTCCATTCCTGTGGTCCGCCGGCTTCCAGCATTTGTTGATGTTTGGTGGAATCCATCGTTCAGTGCCACCGGTTGGCACACATACATACCTGAGGAGGTTTTGTGTATCTGGAGGATTAAAAGCCTTATCCAGCAGAGCTCAGGGCAGATCCGAAACATCCCTGAACATCAGGGATCACCAGCCGTGTTTGTCATACTGAAACTCACGTCAGGATTGCTCTCGTCCTCGCCCAGCCCCGGGTCCAGTCCTCGTAGGGTTCTAACTTCTCCCTGCTCTCCTCCGGCTAAGTGGCATGGCCGTGCCACCCAAACTGGTACCCGCTAGATCACACAAGAATCTATATTTATACTGGACTAAATAACACCAAGAGTCTCACTTATATTCACTATTTTATTATATTCATTATTTCATTTATTACATTCTCTATTTTATTATGTTTCTGTTTTATTTGTTTTATTCTCTATATTATTACCACATTCAGAATTTTACTGATGATATTCTCACTTTTAATATATACATTGTTTTAGTTCTTATATTCTCTATATTCATCATTGTATGAGATATAGTCTCTATGTTGTTATGTTCTTTATTTTATTTATCATATTCTCTATTTTATTATAATCATTAATTTATTTATCATGTTCTCTCTATTATGGTACTCTCCATGGTAATGTTTTCTGTCTTTATTTATTATATTCTGTATATTATTATTAATATATTTTCTACTTTACTATATTCCCTACATTATTATGCTCTCTCTTTTATTTGTTATATTCTCTTTAATATTGTTTTCTCTCTTTTGTTTATGTTCTGCATTATATTATATTGCATTTTATTTATGATATATTTTGTGAGATTTTATTTTATACTTTACTATATTCGTTATTTTATTATATATTTTTAAAATGTATTATATTCTCTAGTTTATTTATTCTATTTAACCTGTTTGTTATTACTAATATGAATATGAATTTCATTTCGGGTCTGTTTTTGAATCTTGGTGCTCCCGGGGTTTCCTCCTTATAACATTTAGTTTAGTTTAGGAGTTTTTCCTTGCCACTGTCGCCCTAGTCTTGTTCAGTTGGAGCTGACTGAGACAAAACTCCGTTATAAAATCCTCTCTGACTGCATCTCTGGCTCACACTCTGTTTCTTGTTTTCTTGGGACCCTAGATAAACGTGTTTAAATCATCAGGGATCTTCAGGCACCGCTAGCTGGTTCTGAGGAAGCATAAATGAGGCTGGATGCCCGCTGGCGTACGGCGAACAATAAACTACTGCTAATAAACGATTCAGCCGAAGATCCAGGACCAATAGTGCTATTAGCAACATTGTGTATTAGCAATAGCGTGTCATTAGCGAGCGTGTCATTAGCCCTAGCGTGTTATTAGCGCTTCAGCGAGCGGCTTTTTAATGATACGCTAGCTTTAGTTCCTCGCTAACATTATTTGCTTTGTGTTATTCTTTGATAAGTATTGTGTTGTAATTACGGGGTGGGTTTTTAGCGTACCGCAGGTTTCTGCTCAGACTTGATTTCCTGCTCAATGGCAAAAGACCAGCGCACGACGGGTTAGTGGTACTGAGGGGTGGTGGCACCAGCTTAACCAGTTTAAGCAGCTTATCAGCTCACCAACTCGGCCTGAGCTTCAGGCGTTCGACCAGCAACAAAATGCTAGATTACCAGTACAACCAGCGAGTTTCAGGATGTCAGCTAGATTAGCCAGTATAATCATTACCAGCTAACCAGTATCAGCAGGAAGTCCCGGGCAATCAATCAGCTTAACCAGCAAGCACATGATGGCCAACTTGAAACTCCTTTCTAACTAACCAAAATAACCAGGTTAATCAGCAAACGTCTGGTAATTAACCAATTTAACCACCAAGCTCCTGTGCTGGTCAACCTGCTTAACCATCATGTTCCTGGTGATCAACCAGCAAGACCATATTGGCTAACCAGTATAACCAGCAAGCCCCTGGTGACTTACCAGCTGAACCAGCAAGTTTCTGACGATCAACCATTATAACCGGCGAGTTCCAGGGAGTCAGCTAGATTATCCAGTACAATGATTACCATCTAACCAGTATGAGCAGCAAGTCCCGGGCAATCAACCAGCTTAACCATCAAGCATGTGGTGGTGAGCCTGCACTTCCAGCCTAACTAACCAAATCAGTTTATCAGTCAGGATAGTCAGCAAAGGTCTGATGAACCACCAAGCTCTTGATTCAGCAAGCGTCTGGTCAAGCTGCTTAACTACTCTGTGGCCATATTGGCTAACCAGTATAACCAGCAAGTCCCTGTTGACCAAACAACTTAACCAGAAAGCATTCGTGGCCAAACTGCAATACCAAAAAAACTGTACAATTTTATTAGACCAGCAAAACCAAACTAACTAACCAGCATGTTTTCCGGAGATCAAACCGACTCATCAGCATCTGGTGACCGACCAGCTGGTACACCAGCACAACCAGTGAGGTTCAACCAGGCTAACCAGTAAACAAGAAAGCAGGGCTGGTCATTTCTGAGCATGCTCAGTAGAATAAAAGTTGTTTGGTCCTGTGGTTTTGTTTTATGAAAATGCCAGTTTAGCTTCGTATTAGCTACCCACAATGCACCATAAACAGTGCCATGAGTGCCCCGAGTGCCAGCTTGCCACCTGCTCTCTAATGACCCGTTTGTCTCTGGTCCCTCAGAGGTGTAAGGATAAGCTGAACTCGCTGGCCATCTCCGTGATGAACCAGTGGCCCGGGGTGAAGCTGCGGGTGACCGAGGGCTGGGACGAGGACGGGCACCACTTCGAGGAGTCGCTGCATTATGAGGGCCGGGCGGTGGACATCACCACCTCCGACCGCGACAAGAGCAAGTACGGCACGCTGTCCCGCTTAGCCGTGGAGGCCGGGTTCGACTGGGTCTACTACGAGTCCAAAGCTCACATCCACTGCTCCGTCAAAGCAGGTAAGATCAGAATCAACTCCGAACAACAGCAACAAAGTCTAATTAATTAAATCAATTATAAAGGGATCAGATTCATCCACAGGACACTAAGAGCAATTTAAAGACACCAATTAACCAGCAATGAATGCTTAAAGCTTCTACGTTTCTCAAATAGAAGACGAAGATTTATTTTCTCTGACACATATCAGGATCAGTTCATCAATAAGTTCAGCAATTAACGTTCAGTCAATCTATCAATCAAATAATCAATCAGCCAAAGGCCATGAAGTGTTAGATTTCAAACACTGCATGTCTTAGTTAGTTTAGTCCAAAGGAAGATCAGTTCATATTCTAATTGATCAATTTATTAAATGTAAACGTTCCTTTAATTTACATCCGCTTATTTATAATAACGTTATACAGAGAGTCAGTGAGAGAGTTGGGGGGGTGGGGACTCTGCTTTAAAGATTAGTGAGGTTATAGCGCCTCACTCTGTCTGTGTGTGGAATTGACAGTTATGCGCCGTTATTCATTAAGAACCTTTATTTCAATTATTGCTGTTATTTGAACAGCTTTATATTATGTTATACATATTAATTTTATATATATAAACCCTTATTTATTTTTGTCTCGCCCTGAGTGCTGTTTGCAGATTATATATAAAATGATAAATAAAACTTTATATTACAATAAATGAATCAATAACTTGGTAAATTGGTTTATGGATTTTGGATTCTTTTTTTTATATTTTTATTTCTTACCAACAATTTATTATTGTTCAATTATTACACTAATTATATTTTAAATAAATTAACAATGTATTAATTCTATATAAAACATACTAGAAAAATGTGGTATTTTTTAAGTTTGTATGTGCGTCTATTATAAATGATTTGATTTGATTTTATGTTGCAGCTTACAGAGTTATAGTTCATTATTCTTAATATTAAAATAAATAATATATAGAGGATAAATCTTAGAATGGATTTAATGTATTTAAACTAATTTTATAACACATTTAAAGAAGGACATACTTCTTTATATTTATTGGCATTTAATCATTACTTTTTAGATTCTAATTATTTAAACAACATGTTTGTGTTTTCATACATCATCTCTTCTACTTTAAAGTCAGTTTAATATTTTAAATTCAATTTTTGTCATACTTATTTCTTTAATACTGATCTTTAGCTGTGCTATCGGTGTGATGTTTGACGTTTATTACGGTATAAAGCTTAAAGAATAATTCTAATACTCTTATTAAGAGCTCTTTAAATGGAAGTCTTCAGACTGCGGCTCTGCTGGAGCCCCGGGGCCCTCTGGGGTCGCCGCCCTGTGGGAGGATGTTCATGGTTTGGGGTCTGATGAGGGGATTAGAGTCTAAACTCAGATCTTTAGCCATGTTTACTGAGAGTGTGATCCAGGGGCCGAGAATGTGGGAGAGAGGGGCATGATGGGAAATAGCAAGGCTCCTTCAAACCCCATTTACATTCAAATCTCCATCATGAGGGCGCAAACAGCTTTTCCTTTCATATTTCACCAGGCGGGGTGTGTGTGTGTGTGTGTGTGTGTGTGTGTGTGTGTATTGTCACCCAGACGTTGTTGCACCTGAGCAAATATGAATAAGGAGCTGGGAAAAGGCAATAAGAGCTCCGTACACACACTGCAATTAGAATGACAATGTCACCTTCTTTATTGGAGCTGTTTTTAATTAAAGCTGTCCGACACACACACACACACACACACACACACACACACACACACACACACACACACACACACACACGGCTTGTCCTTTTCTTTCTCAAGAGCCTATACAAATTCACACAAGCTGTCCATATTGATACAGCAAGGCTGCATTCCAATACACATCTCATTCACACACACACACACACACACACACACACACACACACACACACACACACACACACACTCTACATGAGTGCATCTACACACCCATGGCTTTCTTCCTTCATCCAGTTCCTGATTTAAGAGAGTTATTCATTCATTAAATCAGGATTAATTAATAGATTTCATTAGTATTAGGCTTTTATTTGTAATGTGTTTGTTTGTGTAGTTATTGAATTAAAAGCTTTATTTTGCTTAATGTTTATTTTATTTAAAAACAAAAGGTTTTATTTATGTCTATTTAAAAATTAAATAATTTTATTTTGGGTGATTTATTTAATGTCTGGGGGTTTTTTTTGGCTGGTTGTGTTTTTCCTTTTTATCCCTGCTGTGTCCCGGGCAGGGTCTCGAGGGCCCAGCACCATGCACAGACGGATTTTACTTTCTTTAATTTTCTTTTTAATCAACGCAATGTATAAGTAGCAGATTTGTTTGTAAAGGTCAAAATGAAAAGAAAACTGATATTTTATTAAATTTATAAAAATTTAATTCAATAAATACAATTTTTTATTTTGCTTATTTTTTATTTTATTTTTTATTTAAAAAAATGTTTTATTTTGAGATTTATATAATTTATGGTTTCGTTCACATTTCATTCCCACTTGCCCTCCGCACCACCCGAGTGCCTTAACAGTATTTTACCTGTTTTAAATTTCTTTTAGTCAAAGCAACGTATTAAGAACAGGCTTGCTTGTAAATATAAAAAAAAAAATCTGATATTTTATTGTATTTTTTTAAATAATTTTTTTAATAAATGTATGAATTTATTTGATTTAAGTCGTTTGATTTAACTTGTATGCATTTTTATCTGCAGTACATACTGTATCTTCATATATATTAACAACAATATTTTTTTTATTTGCACATTTATTGTTTTAAGTCTTTTTGAAAAAGCCTTTTTAAGCTTAGAAGTATTTATGTAAGTCATTGGAAATGTATTATATTTTCTGCTCGTCCGCTTTCGGATCACGCTTTCTCCATTAAAGGTGCGATAAGCAATTTAAACTTAGTAAGGAAATAAATCTGTAGTAAGTGTACTGTTATTGTTTCCGTCTCTCCCTAGAGAACTCCGTGGCGGCGAAGTCGGGGGGCTGCTTCCCGGGCTCGGCACGCGTGCGCCTGAAGGCCGGAGGGACGAAGGCGGTGAAGGACCTGAGAGCGGGCGACGAGGTGCTGGCGGCGGACGAGTCGGGGAACCTCACCTACAGCGACTTCATCATGTTCGTGGACCGCGACGCCGCAGCCAGACGGCCGTTCCGCGTCATCGAGACCAAAAGCCCGGCGCTGAGGATCGAGCTGACCGCCGCCCACCTGCTCTTCGTCCTGCGCAACTCAACGCTGTCGGAGACCTTCGCCAGCGACGTCACGCCGGGTCAGGAGATCATGGTCCTGGACCCGGCCGGGCGACGCCTCCTCCCGGTCGCGGTGGATCGGATTTACGACGTCGAGCGTGAGGGGTCGTTCGCGCCGCTGACGGGTCACGGCACCGTCGTGGTGGACGACGTCCTGGCATCCTGTTACGCCGCGGTGAACAATCAGAAGCTGGCTCATTCGGCGTTCGCGCCCGTTCGCTTCGTCCACCAGGTGGCGCCGTCTCTGGTCGAGCGGTCGCACCGGAGCGACGGCGTCCACTGGTACGCAGACTTCCTGTACCGGATCGGGACGTGGATCTTAGACAAAAACGCTTTCCATCCACTCAGCATGCAGGAGCAGAGCTGAAAGCAAAGGCCGTGGACGTCTCTGAAAACTAATGTAGGATAAAAGACGATTAGTAGCTATATAA
This sequence comes from Ancistrus triradiatus, assembly GCA_025084515.1. Classification (NCBI taxonomy): domain Eukaryota; kingdom Metazoa; phylum Chordata; class Actinopteri; order Siluriformes; family Loricariidae; genus Ancistrus; species Ancistrus triradiatus. The sequence continues at coordinate 111,841 of JAJAGP010000325.1, forward strand.
ATAAAAACAAAACGGACAAAAAGACAAAAAGGGCCCCCCTTTACAGAAGAAGGAAGAAGAAGAGGAATATTTATTATTTTACAGGAACGAAGAATCGGAAACGGAGCCTTAAACGATTTCTGTTCGGTAATTTATTGGCGCGTGAACTCGGGCTGCTGACGGCGTGTGCAGAATCTATTTTTGTATATTTCAAGAAAGAAAGTAAAAATGAATGAAAACCTTCCGTGCGGACGAGGCATGTGCCGATCGTGAACTCTCACGGAGCTGTAATTACGCAAAGTTTTTAACGTAGCTTACGATATTAGAGCGCCATTACAGCATAGGGACGGTTTCGTACGCTATTTAAAAAATATTCTTTATGAAGCGCTGATCTCATCGCATCTGGCATTCTCCCCAACGAACGAATGCGAAAGGGGGCGTGGCTTATGTTTCCTCAGCCAATCACAAGCTTGGTATTGGATGAATAGATAACACAAAATAATTGTACCGTCTGTGATTGTGTTGCGATGTACAACTTGGTGTAAAACGTTTAACGCAACATAGCAAAACTTTAACTATGTAAGTGAGTATACAATACAAAATCGTACGCGGCTACATAGTGCGACTTACGTACATTACGAAAATTCTAACATATGCTATTTTGTTGGTATGTACTACTTGGTGTAAACATTTTGCGCAAAATAATAGCACAGCACCTTCAATACGTAAAGAATACATCGCCGCGTATAGTTACACATCGCAAATTACGTACATTACGATAATTGTAATGTACACAACCCAACATTAATCAACTAATTATATAAAACATAATCGCAAATTGTTAAATAACGCGACTTGCGTATGTTACGATAAGTATCTAACGTACATTAGGCTAGCTGTTATACTGTTTAGTTGAAAATAGTATCGGGGTTAGCTAGGCGGCTTTTTTCAGGTCTTATCCAGCGCCTATCCCGGAATCAGCCTCCCCTCCCTCAGGCACAGCCTGTAACAAATCCCAGTAATCTGTGATGTCACATGACTCTGTCAGTGATTGGCTGATGTGACATAAGCTCCGCCCCGTGTTGACCTTACGAAGCTGCCTGCCGAATCGTAAATCCCTCCTCTTGCTGCTCGAGCAGGCTGCCCACGCCGCCGACGTTATTTCGGAAGTTACGACGTTTTGAAGGCCACGGTTCCCATGGCGATTATCGGCACATGCCTACACACGACTGACTGACTGTTATATATATTTTTCGGGAAAGGGGGGGTCCATAAATTATATTTTTCTACACAGAATTGTAAATGAGATTTCGATCGATCGTTAGAGAATCACTTGAACCCGTGTAAATGGCGAGAATATATTTTAATTTAATTTAGTCACAGAGCTTGTTAAGCTCGTTGAGATTCCGCTCTCTGGTTTTCGTTTTATTATGACGCTTATGGTTATTCTTTTATCGTTTGCCTCACGACCGTTGCCTTTCAACCCCGTTTCTCTTTTGTTATTGCTTGGCAAAGAAACCAGAGCGCACATTTGTTTTTGTCTTTTGTTTTTGGATGTAGCCTAACCACAGAGTTAACGACGTTTCCTTTAATAAATTAATATTTAACACGTGTAAATGTACTAAACTGTATTTTTTCCTTGTTTGTTTTTTGTAATAGGTGAATAGTTTTATAGGAATACGATGTAGCAGATATGCACAGGCTCAATGTGTCAGGAAAATGTATAGAGATGATTATTTATATGTTTATATTATAAAAAAAAGACAAACCATTTGAACGTTGTGCTGGAGTTTCTTTTTCCTCCGTCGTCTTTTTATGGTAAGAAAACGTTCTGGCTCTGTGAGTGACCCAGAACAATAAAAGGCTTATAATTACACCGACCACCTACAACACTAAACCTGAATTCCTACAACGCCGTTGTGCCCCCACTGTGCCAGATTGAGATCTGGGGAATTTGGATGCCAGGACAACACCTTGAGCTTCCTGAAACCATTTTTGGAGTGTGCTGGAAGAGGTAACTGCTGTCAGGAATGCGGTTACCATGAAGGGATGCACTCGGTAGGAGGTGCCAACGTAATGCCAGGACCCAAGGTTTCCCACCAGGGTACCCTACATATTTCAGGTTATGTTAATAAACTGTATCTCAGGCCTGCAACACATTCCAAAAATGTTGGGACGGAGGCCATTTGGGGCTAGTGATGAGATGAAAAACTAAATAATGATGTGATTTCAAACAGGTGATTATAATCATGATTTGGTCCAAAAGCAGCATCAAAGATGATCAGAGGATCTCCAGTTTATCAACAAATGTTTAAAACTAATGTTCCTCAAAGAAAGACTGGAAGGGATTTATACATTTGAGTGCAAACTTTTTCTTTTTTGTCTTGTTTTAAAATGCATGGACGGCCCTGATAAAGATGTCATCCTGAAGGCAGCTCATGTTCCTCTAAAATCTCAGGGTACTTTTCTGCATTAATGCTGCATCACAGAAGTGTAACGACCTTCACTGAGGGCCCTGACCCGACCCCATACCATGACTGAACCTGTCTCTTGGACCTCTTTTTTTGTCTTTGGTCCACTTTTTCCAAAAAAGACCTGTGATACTGATGGGTCTGAGCACAATCCCCGTCTCCACTGTGTGATGGTCCATCCCAGATGCCTCCAAGCCCAGAGAAGCCGACGCCCCTTCTGGACATGGTTATAACATAAGGCTTCTTTTTAGCACAGTAACGTTTTAAGTGGTATCTGTGAATGTAGCTCTGTATTGTAGAGCTTGATAAAGGTTTGATAAAGGAATCCCTTGTCCATGTGGTTCTATCAGCTACTGATGAATGACGGTTCTTGATGCAGTGCCGTCTGAGGGAGCGGAGATCACCCCTCCTCAGTTTAGGCTTTTTAGGAAATTCCTCCAGATTCTGGATGGTTTAATGATATTATGCTCTGTAGAGGGAGGAATATATAAACCCCTTCCAGTCTTAAACATTTCAATCATTTTCTCACACATTTGTTGATAAACTGGAGATCCTCTGATCATCTTCACTCCTGAAGACTCAGCTGTTTGTGGACCAAATCATGATTAGAATCGCCGTTTCAATACTGTCCTAGGTTTGTGTAAAACTTTTAAACATCCTTTTCTGAGTAAATGACTACACCCGGTTCAGTCTTCTTCATTTGGCGTTCT